>JAODAL010051383.1:0-26709 GCA_025379985.1 Phyllomedusa bahiana
ACCTTTTTTTTTTGGTTTTTAACCTAAGTGTGTTATAAGAGTAGACGTATCCTTTTGACTGTTGGGATGTTAATTTCAGCTTTTTCCACCTTGTTTGGGTGTAATAATGAAGGGTGTTGTTGCTCTCCCATAGACTTTAAGGGTTTTCACGCGCATAATCATGCTCACATCGGAAAAACTTTCGATAGCGGCCCCCCGACAAAGACTATCGATCGATCTCGATACCCAACCAACGTAAACACTAGTCTTTTATGATTTAAAAAGAGAATACACAGCAGTTTGATAATACATGGCTTCACCCAACCACTGACCATGAGTGGAAAAAAAGTTTTTGTGTTATTCATATTTTCTGGCTAAGAAAGCAAAAATTCTGTCGGGGTATATACACTTTTGAGCACAACTGTATATAAAGCTATCACGATCGGTGAAGCTTTATAAAGGACCTGATATACAGACACCATCAACAGATGCCATACTTTATATAGTATCATAGAGAACAGCAGCACTGGATAAATAAAATTTAGGTGCATGCTTCAAACCAAAAATGAAGAAATTCAAGCAGCATTTTCAAACAGAGTGAATTCTTTATTCACCCATGCAACGTTTCATCTCACACAGGTTCTCAAGTAACGGTTTCGTAAAGGAGTTTTCTCAGCATGCAGTTTCAAAGTCACAGCCAGCTTTTCACTCACTCTGCCTCCTCAGGTTGTGGGTGGTTCTATAGCAGTGATTAGCATATTTAGCTTCTCCCTAACTAGCTGAGACATTATAAAGAGCAGTGCAGGAGATGTAATCTGTAAGTAAACAAAGCTACATGTGCTCTGAGTAGTGAAAAGAATTTAAATCCTGTAAACAAAAGATAATCTTGTTAGAGATAAGGACTCCCTGCTCTGTCTATTTAATCAAATAGATTATGGTCAGGTAACCATAGAAATCTGTGTGCACTCAGAACTGATGAAATCTTTCTTATCTCTTGACCAAGGTGAAATCAAAAGGCTAATGTATTTGAAAAACTATTCAATTACCTGTTCCTACATGTTGAAACCTAATCTTTGTAATGAGAATACTCCTTGCTTGAGAAAGGCTCTTGTGTAGACTGAAATTCTTAATTTTTTGTTAGATGCCATATATTGACATCATTACACACAATCTTATATGGTATCTGTTTATTGGATATGTATTATCAGGATTTGTTTGGATAGAATGGTATGGTCTACAACACTATTCCATCGTCTTTGGCTGAATACTAATGCATGCTGGGTAGATAAAGGTCAAATAGGCACAATCCCACTAATGTAACCCTATTGGCGCGTTTAGCATTTTCATTTGATTACACATTAAGCAACGGGTAAAAATGTAATGTTAACATTTGTACTCTTAGCTCCTAAGATACAGTTGAAATCAGAAGTTTACACTATATAAAAAGACAGTTATGCAGTTTTTCTCACTATCTGACATGAAGGGGGAATATCTCTTCTTGGGGAGAGCCACCAATAAATTGGTCGGTGTGAGGATTTACACGACATTCAGACCTCACTGACTGTTTTGCATAAAGCAAAGGCTTCTGGGAAAAGAGCAAACTCCACAGCACTCTCGATTGGAAGTAGTTATCCTGAATTCACATGTAGCCCGCAGGAGGCTTGCAGTGTGAAAGGGATTTAAACCCAACCAGTTAAGTTCATCTGCAGACAGCTGCTTCGGGGTATATGCCACTCGTCAGTGCAGAGCAGAACTTACTGGTTGGCTGTGTGAGAGGCGAGAGTGGCTTGACATGAAATCAGAATAAACCTTACCCATTTTAGGTCAATTGGGATTACCAAAATTATTTATATTTGCCAGATAACAGACTAATGAGAGAGACACATTTTTAAGGCATTTTCATTACTTTCTGCAAAGTCAAAAGTTTACATACACTAGGACTACGATGCCTTTGGGAGCTTCTGATTTATGTATTTATTTGCAATATCTAAGTTAATTAGAGACACACCTGTGGATTATTATTATTATTATTTATATAGCGCCATTGATTCCAGGGCGCTATACATTCAGGGGGTTACATACATAACATAAGTCAAACATTTCCAATAGTGACAATCTGTGACTAACAACAGGTACAGAGGGAGAGAGGGTCCTGACCGCGAAGGCTTACAATCTACAAGTGGATGTATTTTAATTAACACCAGAAACACACTGTTTCTATATGTAACATCAAGGGAAAGTCTAAATAAATCAGCCAAGATATCAGAAAGAGAATTGTGGACTTGCACAAGTCTCTATCATCCTTGGGTGCAATTTCCAAATACCTGAAGATGACTTGTTCATCTGTTCAAACAATTATATGCAAGTACAAATAAGATGTCCAGCCATCATACTATTCAGGAAGGAGACAGGTTCTATGTCTCAGAAATGAACATGCTTTGGTCCGACATGTGCATATCAAAACAAGAACAAAAGCAAAAGACCTTGTGAAGATGCTGGTGGAAGCTGGTAAGATTGTGTCATTATCCACAGTGAAACAAGTACTGTATCAACATGGGCTGAAAGACCACTCTGCCAGGAAGAGGCCCTTACTCCAAAAGAAACATATATTAATTGCAAATACACACAGGAACAAAGATCTACATTTTTGAAGACATGCCCTGTGGTGTGCCGACGCTAAAATTGAACTGTTTGGCCATAATGACTATCGCTACATTTTGAGGAAAAAGGGAGAAACTTGGAAGTCTAAGAACACCATCCCAACTTTGAAACATGGGGGTAGCAGCATCATGTTGTGGGGTTGTTTTGCTTCAGGAGGGACTGGTGCACTTCACAAAATAGATGGCATAATAAGGAAAGAAGATTATGAGGCAATAATGAAGCAACATCTTAAGACATTGGCCATGAAGTTAAAGCTTGGGTGGAAATGGGTCTTCTAAATGGACAATGACCTGAAGCATACTGCCAAACTGTTTACAAAGTAGCTTAAGGAGAACCAAGTCAATGTTTTTGAGTGGACATCACAAAGCCCTAATCTCAATTCTATTGAAAATTTATGGGCAAAGCTGAAAATGCAGGTGAGAGCAAGGCAACCTACAAACATGGCTCAGGTATACCAGTTCTGTCAGGAGGAATGGGCCAAAATTCCTACCAACTATTGTGAGAAGCTTGTGGAAGGATATCCAAAACATTTGACCCAAGTCATACAGATTAAGGGCAATGCTACCAAATACTAATGAAATGTATGTAAACTTTTGAAAGTAGTAAAAAAATATCTCTCTCCCTCTCTATCTCGTTATTCTGGCATTTGGCAAATATAAATCATTTTGGTAATCCTAATTGACCTAAACAGGTAAGGTTTATTCTGATTTCATGTCACATGTACATTTTAGGTGTCCATGACTTCTGGTGCGACCACTTTTGGGAGGTATTAACCCCTGTGTACCTGAAACATCCCACTAAACCTGATATTTTACAATGCTGTCTATGTCAGGTATATTGTACATTGTTTGGGCCATATCTCAGTGAAATTACACCCGAAATACGTGCAAAAATACATCCCAAAAGACACTGAGTGAACACCCCCTTAATGAGGGGATCCCTGACATGTATGGGAACATGTATAAAAACTGTCTGTGTCTAAGACTTTCTTTGTTGCCCATAGCAACCAATTAGAGCTCCCCTTTAATTTTTTTTGGAGCACTATATGAAATGAAAGGGAAGCTCTGATTGGTTGCTATGAGCAATAAAGAAAGTCTTAGACCTAGACCGTTTTCATACATTAGGCGCCTTGTTTTTGAAACAGGTAGGATCGGTCCCGGCACTTTACTAAGCTATTGAGCATCAATTGGAACACTACTGTAGTCTTGTTCATTATATTTACCCCATATGGATACACTATTACTGTGTATACCAGAGAGGCACAGCTACATATGTTGATCAAGTACAGTCCAGTGGAGCAGCGCTATTTGAAAGAGAAATGAGAAAACAAATCCAGAAAATCACATTGTCTGATTTGGAAAGAATTTTTTTGCAAATTATGGTGGAAAATAAGTATTTGGGCACCTACAAACAAGCAAGATTTCTGGCTTCACAGACCTGTAACAAAACTTCTTAAGAGGCTCCTCTGTCCTCCACTCATTAGCTGTAGTTAATGGCACCTGTTTGAACTTGTTATCAGTATAAAAGACACCTGTCCACAACCTCAAACAGTCACACTCCAAACTCCACTATGGTGAAGACCAAAAAGCTGTCGAATTACACCAGAAACAAAATTGTAGCCCTGCGCCAGGATGGGAAGACTGGATCTGCAATAGGCAAGCAGTTTGGTGTGAAAAAATCAACTGTGGGAGCAATAATTATAAAATGGAAGACATACAAGATCACTGATAATCTCCCTCGATCTGGGGCTCCACGCAAGATCTCACCCCGTGGGGTTAAAATGATCACAAGAACAGTGACAAAAATCCCAGAAAGACATGGGGGGACATAGTGAATGACCTGCAGAGAGCTGGGACCAACGTAACGAAGGCTACCATCAGTAGCACACTACGCCGCCAGGGACTCAGATCCTGCAGTGCTAGACGTGTCCCCCTGCTTAAGCCAATACATGTCCGGGCCCGTGTGAAGTTTGCTAGAGAGCATTTGGATGATCCAGAAGAGTATTGGGAATGTGTCATATGGTCAGATGAAATCAAAGTAGAACTGTTTGGTAGACTCGTCGTGTTTGGAGGCGAGAGAATGCCGAGTTGCATCCAAAGACACCATTACTGCTGTAAAGATGGGGTGGCAACATCCTGCTTTGTTGCTGCTTCTCTGCAAAGGCATGATGTCAATCTTTAAGAAAAGAATATTTTAAGTGCTCAAGTGTATCAAAACATTTTCAAGATGTACACAATAGGGATTTAAAAACTTTTAGTTTCTGTGCTATAGAGCGAGTCACTTGTCCTCTGAGGGGAGGTGATTGGCAACAGAAACTTCTAGCGAGAAAGTCTTTGTGGATATTAGATTATATAGGACACTGTGGTTTGAATGTCCTGCAGGACATATCCCATCATTATTGATCCACATATACCTGTTTCATAAAAAGCTATTGGCATACCTTGTTTTTATAGTAGGCTTATTTAATATGTAAAGATGTGTTTTAGGTTTTACATTTAGATGTATACACATGTTTAAAATCGTGACATAGAATGGAGGTGTTTCCTTCCTTTTGTCTCTAGCCACGTGACAGCTTAAAGCCTCAAACTTAAAAGGTTTAAAACAGTGTTCAACTTGAGACTATAGTAAGGAGTGATCCGAAACGGTCGGTTCATAATTTGTTTTATGCCATAACATGTTGTTGTAATTTTTGTGTGAATGCATTACACATCTCCAAAATTTTTAATTCATTTCAATAAAGAATGGAAGTTTATTCACAAGTGCTTGATATCTGGTTTGAAGCTGGTCATGTTTTTTTTGTGTAACCTATATTTACAGAGCTCAGTTCTTTTCTTTATTATATAAAACCTATATTAAACAGAGCTCAGCTTCTCTCCTCTATCATAGATACCCTATATATCACAGAGCTAAAGCTCCTCTCTCTATCATATAACCCTATATTAACAGAGCTCAGCTCTCTCTCTATATATAACCCTATATATCACAGAGTTTAAAGCTTCTCTCCTCTATCATATAACCTATATATCACAGAGTTTCAGTTATTTTCCTCTAATCATATAACCTATATATTCAATTTCTTTTCCTTTATTATATAAACCTATATTATCACAGAGTCAGCTTCTCCTCTATCATAAACCTAAAATTTACAGAGCTTAGCTTCTCTCTCAAATCTATAACCTATATATCACAGAGCTCATCTCCTCCCTCTATCATAAAACCCTATATATCACGAGTCAGCTTCTTCCTCTATCATATAACCCTATAATATCACAGAGCTACTTCTCCCTCTATCATTTAATCCTATATAATCACAGAGCTCAGCTTATTCCTCTATATATAACCCTTATATACAAGATCACTTCTCTCTCTATCATTAACCTATGTAATAATAGTTTCAGCTTCTCTCCTCTATCATAAACCTATATATTCACAAAGTCAGTTTTTTCCCTTATCATATAACCCTATATATCAAGAGCTCGCTCTCCCTCTTCAAAATAACCCTATATAAACAGAGCTCAGTTTCTCCTCTATCAAGAACCCTATATATCACAAAAGTCATTTCTCTCCTCTATCATAAAAACCTATATATACAGAGTTCATCTTCTCTCCTCTTTTCATTTTAAAACCCTTATATCTAAGAGCTCAGTTTCTCCCTATATTATTTTAATCCTATATATACAGATCAGCTTCTTCCTCTATCATTTTAACCTATATATCACAGAGCTCAGCTTCTCTCCTTTATTTATTAAACCTATATATCACAAAAGCTCAGCTTATTCTCTTATCATAGAACCCAAAATATATACAGACTCAAAATTCTCTCCTTCTATCATATTAGCCTATATATCACAGAGCTCAGCTTCTCTCTCATCATAAAAACCTATGTATCACAAAAGCTCAGTTATCTCCTTATCATAAAACCTATATATCACGAGTTTCAGCTTTTCTCCTCTATCATATAACCCTAAAATATCCAGAGCTCAGCTCCTCCCCTCTTTATCAATAACCCTTTTATATCAAGAGTCAGCTTCTTCCTCTATCACAGAACCTATATATCACAAAAGCTCAGCTTCTATCTCTATCATATAACCTATAAAATCAAGAGCTCGCTTCTTCCTCTTTTCATAAAATCCTATATATCACAGAGCTCTGCTTCTCTCTTATATTAAAACCATATATTAAAAAGTCAGCTTTTTTCCCCTATTATATAAATCCATATATCAAAAGAGTCAGCTTCTCTCTCTATCAAAATAACCATATATATCAAAGCTCACTTCTTCCTTTATTATTTTAAACTATATATCACAGAGCTCATTATCTCCTCTATCATAAAAACCCTATATAAAAGAGCTCAGATTCTCTCCTTATATATAAACCCATATATCACAGAGCTCAGTTCTCTCCTCTATCATATAATTTCTATATATTAAAGAGCTCAGCTAATCTCTCTATGATATAACCATAATATCACAGAGCTCTGTTTTTCTTTTATTATATAACCTATATATCACAGAGCTCAAGTTCTCTCCTGTATCATAAAACACTATATATCACAGACTCAATTCTATCCTCTTTTTCATATAATCTTATATATAAACAAGCTCAGTTAAATCTCCTATATAAATATAAGCCTATATATCACAGATAGCTTTCTCTTTATTATATTAACCTATTATCACAGAGCTAGTTCTCCTTATCATAGAACTATATTTCACAGTGCTCAGCTTCTCTCCTCTATCATATAACCCTATATTTGCATACAAACTGCTGGGTAGCAGGTATAGGGAAAAGGGATAATTCGTAGCGTTGGAATCCTCTATTTCAAAGTTGTTAAAATATATAGAAATTCTCAGGAAAGGTTTCCAAATAATAAAAACCGATTTATTTCTAAAATACAATATTTAAAAGAAAGAAAGCTTGACGCGTTTCGCACGCCTCAACGCGTGCTTCATCAGGAGAATTTTTTTACAGAGTGGCGTGGCCCGATTTGAGGTCAACAGTCGAGTTTGACCCGCCTTTAAAACGCCCATCTACATACATCAATCACATATATATCAATGAATTCCTATGATATAAATTCTAATACATGATATCATCTCTCTACTACCTGGAATGTGGACACGACGCTACATCCTTCCATCTCTCGCCGGCACTATGCCGGAAGACAGGAAGGAACGTTCATGATGGGGCAACATCGTCACTCTGGTTGTGCCGGCTCCGATGTGCGCCATGCTCCTCTGCCATACAGCCGCTGTATGCGGTCCCGAAACATAAAATACTATGCTCTAATGCAAAAAATAGGATTTTAACATTTTAAAACATCCGACAACTGTCTATACTATAAAACTACTGGATACTATTAATTCTAGAGGTCTAATTGATCAACTCCTGGGCTTCATTTAAACCTGCAGGGCTCAGGGTATCTAATTTGAATATCCAAAACATCTCTTTATTTATTAAGCCCTGGAGCAGTCACATTTTCAGGGATAAAATCAATGGGTTGAACCTGTAAGGTGTAATCCTCATCAGGATGTTCTACTGCCAGATGTCTCGACAGACTGTACATTTTATTTCTCCTTTTAATATAAATCTATGTTTTTATTCACCCGTTGGATAACTTCGTGGAGGTTCCCCCAAAACATATTGCTTCATACAAACTGCATTGTGATGAGGTATATGACATAATTTGAGTTGCAGGCCCAGTTTGTACTTGATATTGAATCTTTCAGCTGTGGATGAGGATACAAACTCCTCACCTTCACGCAACATCCCACAACATTTACACGTTGGGAATTTGCAAGTCTCAACTCCTCTTTGGCAGATTTTATTTACCGTAACTGTCCTCTTCCCATTCTTACAACCTTTCAGATTATTTTGCCCCTTATTCTTTTCTCGTGAGGTGGCGATGATGTTCTTAAGAGTATTGGCTCTCCTTTAAGTTATTCCTGTTTTTTTGGTGATTTCTGTTTTAAGAATAGGGTCAGACCGTAGGATCCCCCAATGTTTGTTCAGAATTCCCTGGAGTTCCTCATGTAGAGAAGAGTAAGTGGTAATGAAATTAAATTTGAAACGTTTTTCTTGACTCTTAGGTTTGACCGAATGGACATATTCATTTTGTGTTTTTTCCATGGCTCTATTCTTTGCCTGTTCTACTAATTTGCTGGGGTAACCTTTGTCTCTAAATCTCTTTACAAGCACTTGTGCTTGTTCGCCATATGTTTTATTTAAGGTTCAGTTTTTTCGGATTCGAAGGAACTGTCCAAATGGGATGTGCCTTGTCCATTTTTTATGATGATTGCTTGAAAAATGGATGAAGTTATTCGAATCCACAGGTTTGAAATACGTGTTGGTACAAATTTTTCCTCCATCATGATACAGTATCAAATCCAAAAATTTAATGCTTTTACCATTCATTGTAGATGTAAAAGTGATGCCAGACATATTCATATTTAGATTTTTCAAAAAGACTGTTGCTTCACCTGGGGATCCGTCCCATATGAAGATCAGGTCGTCTATAAACCTCTTATAGTAAACTATATTAGATCTAAAGAGGTTGTAAACGGAGAGAATGTATAACTCCTCAAAACTACCCATGAATAGGTTGACCAGCGATGGGGCAACCCTTGTCCCCATCGCCGTACCAACCTGCTGATGGTAGTGTGATCCGCCATATTTGAAAAAATTGTTTTCCAGTATCAAACGTAAACCTTCTAAAAGAAAGGCTTTCCTATCAGCGGGCACATTTTTATCCGCGTCCAAAAATAAACTGACTGCCTGCAAGCCCAAACTGTGTCTGATATTGGAGTACAGGCCCACCAACTCCATGGTGAGGAAGTGATAGGAATCCCTCCATTCCATACCTGCCAGGTCCCTGATGATATGATCCGAATCTTTTCGATAACTACTCAAAGTTACCACATAAGGCTGTAAATAAATATCTAAGAATTGAGACAAATTAGAGAGTGAGGACTCGATTCCGGAGACGATAAAAAACTTAAAAAAGTATTCTGTAGTGTGGAATATATACGTCACTCCCCACTTTACAATAATATTTGGGATCCTCTAGGATCCGAAATGCCTCTTTCCTATAGACTTCAACATCCTGGATTACAATGGATCCTCCCTTGTCTGCGCTACGTATTATGATCCTATCGTTATTTTTTAGGGTTTTGATCGCTCTTGTCTGGGCTATTGTAAGATTGCCAATGTGTGGAGACTTTCCTTTTACCTTCCTTAGATCTTCCATGACCATCTGATTGAAAAGGCCGATGTAATTGCCCTGGGCCCAGATAGGGTAAACTTTGATTTTGAGGGTAAAACTGACTGGTTGGTCAGTTGTTCCTTCCTGGAGGCATTATCTTTATATTTTTTTTTTTTGTATCTGAAGTATCTCCCGTAGGGTCAATTTTTCTAACATTTTTTTGTAAGTCCTTGAACACCTTTAAAAGGGTCCAAAGAGTTGTCAGAGCAAAAATTTGAGCCCATTTTTAGTACACTAGATTCTTCCGGGGTCAGGATATGCTTGGGTAGATTAAATATTTTAACTATATTAAACTTCATCTTAAATCTACCTTGTTTTTTTGGGTCTAACTTATGGGCCTTTTTCTACTACTGAGTGCCCTGTTCCCCTTTTTGAAATTTTCGTTTTCCTTGTGATGTTCTCGGATTTATGGGTGGAAGAAATTTTCCGAGAATCTGTATGGATTTGAGGTTGGATTCAGGCCTAAAAAAGAATGATTACTTCTCGGCCGCTATTTTTCTGTGTGGATGTGTTCTGTTCATGTAGATTGGGTGTAAGGGTAAGAAAACTGTTATCCAGTGATGAGTGTGATAAATTGGAATCTATCGTATTATCATGTGTGGTGAAATCCACTCCCAATGCTATATTGCTATTTTTAGAACTTGGAGTATTACTTTTTTTTTTTTTTTTTTAAAAAGATTTTATTGATGAACAAATATGGGTTACAATACATTTAACAAGGTATAATCATATAGAAACAATAATTCACTATAAAAGCGAACAATACTGTAACTCAACGTTTATTGTTGGAGTTAAAATGAACTCCTCTTTGCAGGTAGAAAAAAACTTTTCCTCTCTTTACATTTAAATAAGATCTACAAAACACTAGATGTCCGTTTGTTTCAGAGAGCCGGTGTCCCTTATACTCGTAGAAAGTGTTGTCTTCAATTTCGGACAATTCCATCTGTTTAAATGTATGTAAGATCATATTCCAAAGCGAACAAAGTATAACCAAACTCCTAATAAAACACTTCATTCCACTGATACACATATTCCAAATGTAGGTCACCAAATCCTCATCTCGGGACTCCTATTCTAAATTGCCCTAATTTCAGGTGAGCATATAATTGACCTCAGCATTCATCCCTAGTGGGCAAGAATCCTATCTGTACTAGTCTCCCAAAAACCCATGATTTTCATCAAATGTCTCTCCAGCCTCCTGGCTATCCTCTATCCATCCCCTTAGCTATTATCCCCAATGCTCAGTCTTCCCAATGACCCCTCCATTTTCTTCAGAAGGTAATATGTGGACAGTCTAAATGGATTCATTAGGTTCGTGAACTCTGTATCTGAGAGAACTTTTATAATAAACTGTTTCCATGTTTTAAAAAATTTTGTGGTGTATCTCTCCTTATCACCCTCTGCCTCAATTCTATCCATTGTCAAGAAGGTCTTTAAAATATCTGTTACTTCTTTTAGACTAGGAGTTCTATCCTCTAACCAATGTCTTAATATACATTTTTTGGCTGCCAGTAGTGTAAGATGTATTCCTTTGTTGTTTATTGTTGATTGTGATTCCCTGTCTTCCGAGCTCTCCCTTGGGATATAATGAAATATTGTGCAAAACCGGAGCATCCGGTACCCAAAAATGCCCATACTGATTCTATAAAGGCGAAAACATTTTCCCAAAAATTTTAACAGCTTTGGGCAATGCCACATACCATGCAGCAAGTCCGCCCGTTTCAGTCTACATTTTGGGCACTCTTGTAGGTAATGGGCTGGTGCGTCTCTATAGGGAATGTCGAAGGCATAAGTGGCCTTATGCGCCATCCTGAACACCATTTCTCTCCAGTTTTCATTGACTATTAGGTTTCTCACCTTCGCAAGACCTATTTTAATCTGTGGTCTGGCCTCCAGTCCTCGTGGAGTATTACGATCTGGAAGGCGATTGGATCTAGTTTTATTTATAGAAGTGTTTGATCTGGTAGATACAGATGGTGTTTTATTATTTTTTACAACTGTGGCATACGTATGTGTCCCTGTTTTCTTGCCTTTGTTATAAATATTAGTTTTTTGTGGAATAATGGGTTGTTTGCTGCGCACAACTGCCTCTTTCTCTTTTAAATCTATAGATGGAACTACTGGTTCCTCAGTTTCATTATTATCGACCTCTACCCTCATTGCTGGGTCCTCCTCAAGTTGGGGGTTTGTATTTATATTGGCCTCATTATTACGGGAAAACTTGTTCATCCTATCTCTAAATAGTTTGAATAATTTCCTATTGATGATATCAAGTTCATATTTGTGTAAATTGCTCTTAATTTTCATTTTTATGTCCTTATATTAGACATGGTTCTTGAATTTATCAAACTCACATCCCCATTCTGAAATCTGAGATGCCAAACTAGCACAATTTTCTTTCCTTTTGGATATCAAAAGATTCATGAGGCTATAAGAATCTCAGATTTCAGAATGGGGATGTGAGTTTGATAAATTCAAGAACCATGTCGAATATAAGTACATAAAAATGAAAATTAAGAGCAATTTACACAAATATGAACTTGATATCATCAATAGGAAATTATTCAAACTATCTAGAGATAGGATGAACAATTTTCCCCCCGTGATAATGAGGCCAATATAAATACAAACCCCCAAATTGAGGAGGACCCAGCAATGATGGTAGAGGTCGATAATAATGAAACTGAGGAACCAGTAGTTCCATCTATAGGTCTAAAAGAGAAAGAGGCAGTTGTGCGCAGCAAACAACCCATTATTCCACAAAAAACTAATATTTATAACAAAGGCAAGAAAACAGGGACACATACGTATGCCACAGTTGCAAAAAATAATAAAACACCATCTGTATCTACCAGATCAAACACTTCTATAAATAAAACTAGATCCAATCGCCTTCCAGATAGTAATACTCCAAGTTCTAAAAATAGCAATATAGCATTGGGAGTGGATTTCACCACACATGATAATACGATAGATTCCAATATATCACCCTCATCACTGGATAACAGTTTTCTTACCCTTACACCCAATCTACATGAACAGAACACATCCACACAGAAAAATAGCGGCCAAGAAGTAATCATTAGTGGCAGTGTAGCTTCAATACTATCTGCACAAAATAACACAGTTAGCCCTTCTTTTTTAGGCCTGAATCCAACTCTCAATATCCATACAGATTCTCAGGAATTACTTCTCACCCCCATAATATCCGAGAACATCACAAGGAAACGAAAATTTCAAAAAGGGGCAACAGAGGCCGCCTCAGTAGTAGAAAAAGGCTCCAAGAGTTCAGATCCCCAAAAAAACAAGGTAGATTTAAGATGAAGTTTAATATAGTTAAAATATTTAATCTATCCAAGCATATCCTGACCCCGGAAGAATCTAGTGTACTAAAAATGGGCTCAAATTTTTGCTCTGACAACTCTTTGGACCCTTTTACGGTGTTCAAGGACTTACAAAAATATGTTAGAAAATTGACCCTACGGATATACTTTCAGATACAAAAAAATAAATATAAAGATAATGCCTCCAGGAAGGAACAACTGACCAACCAGTCAGTTTTACCCTCAAAATTAAAATTTTACCCTATCTGGGCCCAGGGCAATTACATCGGCCTTTTCAATCAGATGGTCATGGAAGATCTAAGGAAGGTAAAAGGAAAGTCTTCACACATTGGCAATCTTACAATAGCCCAGAAAAGAGCGATCAAAACCCTAAAAAATAACGATAGGATCATAATACGTAGCGCAGACAAGGGAGGATCCATTGTAATCCAGGATGTTGAAGTCTATAGGAAAGAGGCATTTCGGATCCTAGAGGATCCCAAATATTATTGTAAAGTGGGGAGTGACGTATATTCCATACTACAGAATACTTTTTTAAGTTTTTTAAAGAATGCGTTGGCCGTAGGGACTATCAATCAAAAGGAATTCGAGAGTTTGTTCATTAAAAAACCTAGGACTCCTTTCTTTTACCACCTTCCTAAGGTGCATAAGGACATCGAAAATCCATCTGGGAGACCTATCGTCTCCGGAATTGAGTCTTCACTCTCTAATTTGTCCCATTTCTTGGATATTTATCTACAGCCCCATGTAGCCACTTTGGGTAGCTATTTAAAAGATTCGGACCACATTATTAGAGACTTGGCGGGTATGGAATGGAGGGATTCCTATCACTTCCTCACCATGGATGTGGTGGGCCTGTACTTCAATATCAGACACAGTTTGGGATTGCAGGCAGTCAGTTTATTTTTGGACGCGGATAAAAATATGCCCGCTGATAGGAAAGCCTTTCTTTTAGAAGGTTTACGTTTGATACTGGAAAACAATTTTTTCAAATATGGCGGATCATCCACAGCTGAAAGATTCAATATCAAGTACAAACTGTCCTGCAACTCAAATTATGTCATATACCTCATCACATGCAGTTGTATGAAGCAATATGTTGGGAGAACCTCCACGAAGTTATCCCAACGGATGAATAATCATAGATTTAATATTAAAAGGAAAAATAAAATGTACAGTCTGTCGAGACATCTGGCAGTAGAACATCCTGATGAGGATTACACCTTACAGGTTCAACCCATTGATTTTATCCCTGAAAATGTGACTGATAGACTCCAGGGCTTAATAAATAAAGAGATGTTTTGGATATTCAAATTAGATACCCTGAGCCCTGCAGGTTTAAATGAGGCCCAGGAGTTGATCAATTAGACCTCTAGAATTAATAGTATCCAGTAGTTTTATAGTATAGACAGTTGTCGGATGTTTTAAAATGTTAAAATCCTATTTTTTGCATTAGAGCATAGTATTTTATGTTTCGGGACCGCATACAGCGGCTGTATGGGCAGAGAGCATGCGCACATCGCAGGCCTGCACCAACCAGAAGTGACGATGTTGCCCTTATCATGACGTTCCTTCCTGTCTTCCGGCATAGTGCCGGCGAGAGATGGAAGGATGTAGCGTCGTGTCCACATTCCAGGTAGTAGAGAGATGATATCCTGTATTAGAATTTATATCATAGGAATTCATTGATATATATGTGATTGATGTATGTAGATGGGCGTTTTAAAGGCGGGGCAAACTCGACTGTTGACCTCAAATCGGCTCAACAACAATTAGGAGAAAGTGTATCTAAAATATAACATTTATTTCAATAAGATTAAAAAATCTCTATAGAGCAATGACCCAAAACATATACCGTATATACTCGAGTATAAGCCGAGTTTTTCAGCACAAAAAATGTGCTGAAAAATCTCCCCTCAGCTTATACTCGAGTCACTGTCGGGCACTGCGATGGCCCGTGCGCCGACAGGGACGCTTCAGCTATATGCGACTCCTCAGGAGAGCATATAGAAGGCCGAGTGAGGCACGTTTTCCGGACGCTGCGGTGGTCCGGGCACTGTCAGCGATCCCTTCACCTATAAAGCGACTCCTCCGGAGCGCAGTCAGGTGAAAGGATACCACTGCAGGGCACAGAGCGAGCGCTCCGTGCTCCGCAGTGGTCTCCGGGCGGCCGCAGACTCGCGGCCGTCCGGAGTTTCCGGCACAGGCAGCGTGTGTCATCACGCTGCGTGCGCGCCTGATGACGTCACCGCCTGTGCCAGGAAGACAGGACAGAGCGCGGGAGGCCGGAGCAGCTAGGAGGCGGAGCGGCGAGGGGGGGACAGAGCAGCGGGGAGCCAGGTTTAAATGGTTTTTTTTTTTTTTAAACTTCCTATACCTGCCTACAGCTGCCTATACCTGCCTACAGCCGGCCCTATACCTGCCTATACCTGCCCAACAGCTGCCTATACCTGCCCTACAGCTGCCTATACCTGCCTACAGCTGCCTATACCTGCCTACAGCCGGACCTATACCTGCCTACAGCTGCCCTATACCTGCCTACAGCCGGCCCTATACGTGCCCACAGGTGCCTATACCTGCCTACAGCCGGCCCTATACCTGCCTACAGCTGCCTACAGCCGGCCCTATACCTGCCTATACCCTGCCTACAGCCTGCCCTATACCTGCCTAAAGCCTGCCCTATACCTGCCTACAGCCTGCCCTATACCTGCCTATGGGGCCATATACCTGCCTATAATCTGCTTATGGTGGACATATAACTGCCTATTACATGCCTATGGGGCCATATACGTGCCTTTTGGGACATATACCTGCCTATACCTGCATATAGGGCCATATATCTGCCTATAATTACCTATGGGGGACATTAAACTGCCTATGTAATTTTATTGGTATCCATTTTTATTTTTAAAATTTACCAGTAGCCGCTGCATTTTCTACCCTAGGCTTATACTCGAGTCAATAAGTTTACCCGCTTTTTGGGGCAAAAGTAGGTGCCTCGGCTTATACTCCGGTCGGCTTATACTCGAGTATATACGGTAACCAAAAGTGCACATAAAACGGTAGGTATATGGTATTGGAACAATATCACTGTCCCTATTACAATCCTACATATCTACCATAGGTCCCTACCTAGCAAAAATAGGGCACCTGCTCCAATAAAGAGCGACCCTGTACAGGAACCTAGCCCTACTATGCAAAGCCCCTATTATACCCTATACTGGTGAGTACAATACAAAATCTCAGTTAACAATAATGTCCCAACATGTTTCTACCTTACTTGTGGCGTCATCATGGGACTGAAAATAGGGCTACGGCGCACCATAGCCCTCCGTGATATCGGAGCCATATGCTCCTAGAAGTCTTGGTTCTTTGGCCTTGTATAACAGTAACCGAGCTTTATTCTCAGTTTCTGGCTATTTTCAGTCCCCTGATGATGCCACAAGTAAGGTAGAAACATGTTGGGACATTATTGTTAACTGAGATTTTTTTATTGTACTCACCAGTATAGGGTATAATGGGGGCTTTGCATAGTAGGGAAGGTTTCCTGTACAGGGTCGCTTTTTTATTGGAGCGGGTGCCCTATTTTTGCTAGGTAGGGCCCTATGGTAGATAGGTAGGATGTAATAGGGACAGTGATTATTTTTCCCAATACTTTATCCCTTTACGTTTTATGTGCACTTTTGATTTATATGTTTTGGGTCATTGTTTGCTCTATAGAGATTTTTTAATCTTATTGAAATAAATGTTATATTTTAGATACACTTTCTCCTAATTGTTGTTGAGCTGTTGTTAAGTGTAGGAGTTTACAGACTGACATTTCCTTGTCTGCTTTTTTGTGCTCTGACCTCAAATCGGGCCACGCCACTCTGTAAAAAAATTCTCCTGATGAAGCACGCGATGAGGCGTGCGAAACGCGTCAAGCTTTCTTTCTTTTAAATATTGTATTTTAGAAATAAATCGGTTTTTATTATTTGGAAACCTTTCCTGAGAATTTCTATATATTTTAACAACTTTGAAATAGAGGATTCCAGCGCTACGAATTATCCCTTTTCCCTATACCTGCTACGCAGCAGTTTGAATGCAAATATCAAATCCTCCTACTCTAACTGTGTAGAGTACGAGTGTACCTTTGGGATACGAGCTGCAGGAGCCAAGACTTGATCAATACGTGAATTCAATGTGTTGTACCATTACATGTACAACAAACCCAGGTGAGCACTTTTAAGTATCATCTTTGTTCAATTGTAAAAGAGTAACCACACTATCCGCGCACCTTTTTGTCTTTTTATCCATTAACCCCTCCGGAGTCATAGGATATCAACGAACACATATCTATAGTCTATATAACCCTATATATCACAGAGCTCAGCTTCTCTCCTCTATCATATAACACTATATATCACAGAGCTCAGCTTCTCTCCTCTATCATATAATCCTATATATCACAGAGCTCAGCTTCTCTCCTTTATCATATAAACCTATTGTCACGGGTGGTCCCGCAGCCCCTCGCCCCGGGCTGCGGGCGCACTCGTGCTGTCACCCGTCGGGTCCCCGCGGTCCCTGCCGGTCCCGCGGGTCGGGTCCCGGCTTCCCCCATACCTTCCTGCGCTCCCGAGGGCCACTCGTCCCCCTGGCCGGCCGGCCGGCCCGTGCGCGTGCCCCGCGCCTTAGGCGCGCGCGCGCCGGCTCTCGGGGATTTAAAGGGCCAGTAACGCCCATTATTGGTTAAGGCTGGGCAGGTGACCCTATTTAACCCCCTTCCCTTTCCGGGTCACCTTTGCCGGATCTTTAGTGCCGTTCAGCCCTTTTAAGAGAAAGCGTTTTTTGCCCCCGTTGCCTGACTTCCGTGTACCGAACCTTTTCGCTCCTGAATCCTGACCACGAACCTTTGCCGCCTGTCCTGACCTCCTGCCTGTCCCCGACTACACCTACGTCTCATGATTTTGTACCACGCACTGCCTTGGCTGCCACCGCAAGCAAGTCACGCCAGTGGGACGACCTGGTAGTTCTCCGCCGCAGCAATTTCCCTCCGCTTTGCGGCGGGCTCGGTGAAAACCGGGTTCTCTTAGCTCGCCCCTGGTTCGGTTACACCATCGCTTGCGGTGGGCCCGCGGATCACTCCAGCATTCGTTCATATATAACAGAGCTCGCTTCTCTCCTCTATCAATAAACCCTATATATCACAGGCTCAGCTTATCTCCTCTATGATATAACCCTGTAATCAAGGGGCCTAGCTTTCTCCTTTTTTCATATAACCCTTTTTTATCACAGAGCTCAGTTTTCCCTATCTATAAACCTATATATCACGGTCAGCTTCTCTCCCCTATCATATAACCCTATATATCAAGAGTCAGCTTTTCTCCCTATCATATAACCCTAAACTCAGAGCTCAGCTTTCTCCCTCTTATATAACCCTTTTATATCACAGAGCAGCTTCTTCCTTTTTATATTAACCCTATGTTACAGGTCGCTTCTCTCCCTCTATATTAACCATATATCACAGGCTCCTCTCCCCTCTAACCATATAACCCCTTTATACAGAGTCAGCTTCTCTCCGTCATATAACCCTATAATCACAGAGCTCAGCTTCTCTCCCTCTTATATAAACCCCCCTATATCAGAGTCAGCGTCTCTCCCTTACCATATAACCCTATTTTAAAAAGGGGTACCCTTTTTCCCCTATCTATAACCCTTTTATTCCCCAGCGTAAGTTCTTCCCTCTTTCCATAACCCTGTATATACAGAGCTTAGTTCTTCCTCTATCATATAAACCCTTATATCAAGAGCCGCTCTCTCCTCATAATAACACTATATATCACAAGTCAGCTTCTCTCCCCCTTATCTATAACCCCATATAACAAAGCTCAGTCTTTCCTCTTCATATACCCTATATATACAGAGTCACTCTTTTCCTTTTTCTTTAAAAACCCATATATCAGAGCTCGTTTCTCCCTCTATATTTTAACCCCATATGTCACGAGCTCGCTTTTCCCCTTTCATATAAACCCCATATATCACAGAGTCAGCTTTCTCCTCTATCATTAACCCTATATATCAAGAGCTCAGTTCTCTCCCCTATTTATAACCCTATGACACAGAGTCAGCTTCTTTTTCCCCCTTTCATTAAAACCCATATACACAGAGCTAGTTTTCTCCCTCTTCATTAACCCTTATTAAGAGCTCGTTCTTCCCCTTATCATTAACCCTATATATAGAGCTCAGCTTCTCTCCCCCTATCATATAAACCCCATATATCACGAATTATCTTCTCTTTCCCCTATCATATAACCCCAAAATTCACAGGGTTCAGTTCTTCCCCTATCATATAACACTTATGTCACAGAGCTCAGTTCCCCATCCATAACCCTATTATCAGAGCTCAGTTCTTCCTTATTAAATATAACCCCATTATCACAGCCTTAGTTTTTTCCTCTTTATATAAAACCCCATATTCACAGACCTAAACTTCTCTCCCTCTATTATATAAACCCCATTATCACCGAGCTAGTTCTTTCCTCTATCATTAAACCCCCATATATCACAGAACTCGTTTTTTCCTCTGTTATATAAAACCCCATATATCACAGACCCGCTTCTCTCCCTCTATCATTAACCCTTTATATCACAGACTCAGCTTCTTCCCTCTGCCATATAACCCTATATATCACAGAGCTCAGACCTTCCCCAAACTATAACCCTATTTATCACAGAGCCAGCTTCTCTCCCCCTATCATAAACACTTATATCAAAAAAGTCAGCTTTCTTCCTTATCATATAACCTTATATCACAGAGCTCAGTTCTTCCCCCTAATTTTTATACCCTATTATCACAGAGCTCAGCTTCTCTCCTTTATAAATAACCCTTATATCACAGATCAGCTTTTCCCTTATCATTAACCCTATATATCAGAGCTCAGTGTTCTCCCCTACCATAAACCCTTTTTAAAATAAAAGGGTCCCTTCTCTCCTTATATATAATCCCAATATCAAGGCTCAGCTTCTCTCCCCCTTTCACAAAACCCTGTATTCACGAGCTCAGCTTCCTCTTTCATATAAACCCCATTATCCAAGCTCAGCTTCTCTCCCCTATCATTTAAAACCCTATATATCAGGCTCGCTCCTTCTCTATAATAAAACTATAATCACAGGTCAGTTCTTCCCTTATATAACCCTATAATCCAGAGCTCAGTTCTCTCCCTCTATCTTTTAAACCCTATATATCACAGAGCTCAGCTCTTTCCTCTATCATATAACCCTATATATCACAGAGCTCAGCTCTTCTCCTCTATTTATAACCCTTATTTCCAGAGCTCGTCTTCTCCCCATCTATAACCCTATATGTCCAAGGCCAGCTTTTCCCTCTCATATAACCCCAAATCACAGAGCTCAGCTTCTCTCCTCACATATAACCCCATATATCGAGTCAGCTTTCTCTCTATCAATAACCCTATATCAGAGCCAGTTTTCTCCTCTAAACAATAACCCTATATACACAGAGTTATCTTCTCTCCTCTATCATAAACCTATATATCACAGGGTTCAGCTTCTTCCTTTCATAAACCATATGTTTACGAGCTCAGCTCCTCTCCTTTCCTATTACCTTATCCAGAGCTCAGTTTTCCCTCATATAAAAACCCATATATCAGAGCTCAGCTTTCTCCTCTATTATATAACCTATTATACAGAGCTAGGCTTTCTCCTTTTATATAACCCTATTATCACAGACCTCGCTTCTTCCCCTGTTAAAATTTCCCTATTATCAAACCTCAGTTTTTTCCCCCTTCATAAATTTTTTATACAGGCTCAGCTTCTTCCTCTATATATAACCCCATATATCACAGAGTTATTTCTCTCCTTTCATTTACCCTATATATACAGGGTTCGCTTCTTCCTCTATCATATAACCCCTTTTAAGGTTTTGCTTCTCTCCATATATAACCCCCATTATCAGAGCTAGCTTCTTCCTCTTTATATAACCCTATAATCACAGACCCCAGCTTTTTTCCCCCTTTTTATATAACCTATATATCACAGACCTCAGTTCTTCCTCTATATTAACCCTATATACACAGAGCTCAGCTTTTTACCTCTATCATAAAAAACCCCATAGCCACAGAGTCAGTTCTTCCTCTATCTATAAAAGTATTATACAGAGCGTATTTTTTTCCTCATCATATAACCTATTTCACAGGGTTCAGCTTTCTCCCTATCTATAACCCCATATGTCCAGAGCTCAGCTTCTCTCCATCTTTAACCCTATATATCAGAGCCCGCTTCTTCCTTATCATATAACCCTATATATCCAGAGCTTATTTCTTTTCCCCTATATTAACCCTTTATATTACGGTTCAGCTTTCTCCTCTTCATAAACCCTTATGTCAAGGTTAGCTTTTCCATCATTAACCCTATATTCAGAGTCAGCTTTCTCCTCTATTATATAAACCCCAATTTTTAAAACCCCGCCCCTTTTCCTTGTTATATAACCCTATATATCCGACCTAGCTTCTTCCTCATATATAACCCTTTAAAATCCAGAGCCAGCTTTTCACCTCACTTAAAACCCTTGACCAAGGCTCAGCTTCTCCCTCTTCAAAAACGCTTATTCACAGAGCGTATCTTTTCCTCTATCATATAACCCTTTACACAGGGTTCAGCTTTCTCCTTACTTAAACCCCAAATGCACAGAGCTCAGCTTCTTCCATATATAACCCTATAAATCAGAGCTCAGCTTCTCTCCTCATTATTAACCCCATTTATACAGACTCGTTCTCTCCCCCTGTTATATAACCTTTATATCCAGACCTCAGTTCTTCCCTCTACATTTTAAACCCCATATTCACAGAGCTCAGTTTCTCCCCTTTTCAATACCCCATATACACAGGCTCGTTTTCACCCCCTATCATTAACCTATGACCCCAGAGCTCAGCTTCTCTCCCTTATTTAACCCTATTTCCCCGGCTTGCTTCTTCCTCTATTATATAACCCTATTTAAACAGGCTAGCTTCTCTCTTTTATCATATAACCCTATAAATTTACAGAGCCAGCTTCCTCTCTAACATATTATTTTAATCACAGAGGGTCGCTTCTCTCCCCTTTTCATTAACCCTAAATTCACGGGTTCGTTCTCTCCTCTATCATTAACCCATATGTAAGAGCTAGTTTCTCCATATTAACCTATTAGAGCTCAGCTTCTCTCCTCTATTTATAACCCTATATATCAGGCTCGCTTCTCTCCTCTTTTTTAACCCCCATATATCACAGACCTCAGCTTCTTCTCTTTTAATTTAAACCCCATATTCCAAAACCCCAGCTTTCTCCTTTCATATAACCCCATTATCACAGAGCCAGCTTCTTCCCCTTTTCATATATCCCTATATATCACAGGGTCGTTTTCCCTCTATTTATAACCCTATATATCACGAGCTCGTTCTCTCCTCTACCCTATAACCCTATATATCACAGAGCTCGCTCCCCTCCTCTATCATTAACCCTATATATCCAAAGCTCGTCCCTCCTTATCTATTAAACCCCCTATAACAGGATCGCTTTCTCCCTCTATCATTAAAAACTATATATCACAGAAAAACCCGCTTCTCTCCCTCTATCATATAACCCTATATATACGAGTCAGGTTCTCTCCTTGTTTATAACCCCTTTTTTTTTAAGAGCTCAGCTTTCTCCCCTATCATATAACCCTATATATCACAGACCCCTTTTCTCCCCCTTATCTATAACCCTTTAAAAATCAAGAGTCGCTTCTTCCTCTACATTAACCCTTATACCCAGAGTCAGCTTCTTCCCTGTATCATATAATTATATATCACAGAGCTCAGCTTCTCTCCCTTTATTAACCCTATTATCACAGAGCTAAAACTTCTCTCCTGTATATAACCCTATATAACAGAGTCAGCATCTTCCCCTATAAAAGACCCGTATATCACAGAGCTCGCTTCTCTCCTTATCATATAACCCCATATACACAGAGCTTGCTTCTCTCCCCTTTTTATATTTCCCTATATATACAGAGCTCGCTTCTCTTTTCTATTTTTATCCTTATATCACAGAGATCAGCCTTTTCTCCCTCTATCATATAACATATATATACAGAAATAGCTTCTCTCCCCCTTCTATAACCCCCATATATCCAGAGCTCAGCTCTCTCCTCTATCATATAACCCCATATATCACAGAGTCGCTTCTCTCCCCCTATTATATGACCCCCTATATCACAGAGCTCAGCTTCTCTCTTTCTATCTATATCCCCATATTCACAGAGCTCAGTTCTCCCCTTATCATATAACCCTATATATACAGGGTCGCTTCTCTTCGTTATATAAAACCCTATATTCACAGACCTCAGCTTTCTCCCCCTATCATATAACATAAATATCAGAGCTCAGCTTCTCTCCTCTTTATAACCCTTATACACAGAGTCGCTTCTCTCCCTGTATCATTTAAATCTATATTCACAGAGCTCAGCTTCTCCTCTTAAAAAACCCTATTTATCACAGAGCTCAGCTTCTCTCCTCTGTTTAACCCTATATATCAAGAGGTCAGCATCTTCTTTATCAAATTTTGACCCTGTTATCACAGAGCTAGTTCTTCCTCTATCATATAACCCCATATATCCCCAGAGCTCAGCTTTTCCTTGTTTTAACCCCCTTTTAAACACAGGCTCAGCTTCTTCCTCATCATTAACCCTATTATCACGACCCCAGCTTCTCTCCCTCTATCATATAACCCATATATCACGAGCTCAGTTTCTCCTTTCATATAACCCCCTTTACCCAGAGTCGCTTCTCTCCGTATATTAAATCTATATTCACGGCTCAGTTCTCTCCTTATCATATAACCCATATATCACAGAGCCAGCTTCTTCCTCTGTCAATAACCCTATTTTCACAGAGCTCAGCATCTCTCCTTTCTAGACCCCGTTATCCAGAGCTCAGCTTCTCCCCCTTTTATCATATAACCTATATATCCAGGCTCTGCTTCTCCCCTCTTTATATGACCCTTTTTACAAGAGCTCAGTTCTTTTTTTTCTATCAATTCCTTTTTCACGAGATCAGCTTTTCTCCCCTTCATATAACACTATATATCACAGAATCAGCTTCCTCCCCCTATATTTAACCCCATATATCACAGAGCTCAGCTTTTTTCCTCTTCATATAACCTTATATCACAGCTCGTTCTTCCCCTTTTTATTAACCCATAATACAGACCTCGCTTCCTCCCCTACATAAAACTAAATATCAGAGCTCAGCTTCTTCTTCTATCAATTTAAACCCCCTTTACCACAGAGCTCAGCTTTCTCCCTTGTATCAATAACTCTATATATCACGAGCTGCTTTCTCCTCTATCATATAACCCTATATATCACAGATCAGCATCTCTCCTCTATCTAGGACCCTGTTATCACAGAGTAGCTTCTCTCCCTTTTCATATAACCCTATATATCACAGAGTCAGCTTTTCCCTCTTATTTAACATATATATCCAGAACTCGCTTTTCTCCCTCTATAAAAAAACCCTATTATCACAGAGTCAGCTTCTCTCCCCCTTTTTATATAACCCCATTATCACAGGCTCAGCTTCTCTCTTTCATATAACCCTATATATCCAGACCTCGGCTTCTCTCCCTCTATCATATAACCCTATATATCACAGAGATCAGCTCTTCTCCTCTACCATATGTTGCTCTAAGATAGGGGGCATAAACCACTTGTTCTCTGTGACCTGTCAGGGGTATTGCTGTTATGGCTGATGCGTGTGTATTACAAGTTCAGTAGATGACAGAGGGATGTATAATGTACAATTATTCCATCTAACGCTGTAGTTGATCCATAATGTGGTAACTGTGGATTCGAATCAGTATTTTAGTGATGAATCCTCTACTGTGGACTGCGTCAACTCCAGCTACCTCTGCAGAGATGGCACCAGTGACCGTCACCGGAAATAGAGCCATCAAGATGCGGCAGCATAACGGCTGTCAATGTTCGCCTCCAAACTACACCTCCCATCATGCCTTGCCCCGTCTAGCAGTCGCGCAGGTGACGTTTGGATCACGTGGTGCAGCGTTCGTCCAATCAGCGGTGGCGGCGGTGCGGTGTGCTCTTTGTGTGCCGGCAGCGCTAGGCCCAGTGAGTTAGCAGCCGTGGTTCGTGATCTCTGGACTGTGTCCTATATCATCATGTTCCTGACCCGCTCTGAGTACGACAGGTGAGTGTGACCGGAGGAAGGCTCTGCGCTCAGGAGCTGCGGGTGCTGGACCGCTGTACTAGTGCTGAATCACCTCCCCAGTGACGCTCCCGGGGCTTCCTGTGCTGCTATCGTAACACCGGGCTGCTTTCCTTTCACTTGTGTGGAGTCCATGGAGAAGGTTCCCTTAGGATGTAATAATGTATTCAGACTGTGCAGTCAAATGGCGCTACACGACCTGATGTGGTTCTGTGCATGTTTTGGTATCTGTCTGACTGCGCTGTCTGCTCCCATCTTGGCCTGACAGTGATTTAGTGCAGATTCTGATCGTCTGTACTGGGGTAGAGAATAAACCTGTACTTGTAGAGAAATCGGTGTCCGTCCACAGCAGCACCTCTCGCCTGAGAGCCGCACATGACTGTGCCAGGTAGGGTCCTAGGAGTACAACCTCCCCCGTCCACAGCAGCACCTCTCGCCAGAGAGCAGCACATGACTGTGCCAGGTAGGGTCCTAGGAGTACAACCTCCCCCGTCCACAGCAGCACCTCTCGCCTGAGAGCCGCACATGCTGTGCAGGTTTGGGTCTAGGAGTACAACCTCCCCCGTCCACAGCAGCACCTCTCGCCTGAGAGCCGCACATGACTGTGCCAGGTAGGGTCCTAGGAGTACAACCTCCCCCGTCCACAGCAGCACCTCTCGCCTGAGAGCCGCACCGGACTGTGCCAGGTAGGGTCCTAGGAGTACAACCTCCCCCGTCCACAGCACCACCTCTCCCCTGAGAGCCGCACATGACTGTGCCAGGTAGGGTCCTAGGAGTACAACCTCCCCCGTCCACAGCAGCACCCTTCGCTGAGAGCGCCATGGGCTGTGCCCCGGTAGGGTCCTAGGAGTACAACCTCCCCCGTCCACAGCAGCACCTCTCGCCTGAGAGCCGCACATGACTGTGCCAGGTAGGGTCCTAGGAGTACAACCTCCCCCGTCCACAGCAGCACCTCTCGCCTGAGAGCCGCACATGACTGTGCCAGGTAGGGTCCTAGGAGTACAACCTCCCCCGTCCACAGCAGCACCTCTCGCTGAGAGCCGCACATGACTGTGCAAAGGTAGGGTTTTAGGGGGTACAACCTCCCCCCTCCACAGCGCCACCCTCTCGCTGAGAGCGCACTGACTGTGCCAGGTGGGTTAGGAGTACAACCTCCCCGTAACGCAGCACCCCTGCCTGAGAGCCCCAATGACTGTGCCCGGAGGGTCCTAGGGTACAAACCCCC
>JAODAL010051384.1:0-26709 GCA_025379985.1 Phyllomedusa bahiana
TTAAATTCTCTACCTAACATATAAATCTTCCAACTCTAATCTAACTAAATTGTAAGGATCACAGCTAATAGTGGGGTTTCTTGTGAAGAAAAAAAAAAATAATTTCGCGGGCTGTTTGGGACACAGCAGAGCGCACGTCCTTCGCCTGAGAGCTGAGAGACATGAGGTGAACGGAAACGCTGTTCAGTAAAAGGGGTCATTGATTTTTTCAGCCAATCGAAAACCTACACATCCCATCATGACTCGCACACACATCTCCCCAGCTCTTTTTCTGAATTGATTGCTGGCGCCAAAATGACGGGAAAGGCCGAAAAGGGCACACTTAATAGATGATGCACAATTTTAACCTAAATTATCGATGTCTAAAAAATCCATCACCATAAAAAATTGCCGATTTCAACTTTGTCGATAAAAATCGCTCAACACTATTTAGAGGCAACGGGAAAGAAAAAAAATGGCAAAAGGGATTCCTGCCATTCGTAACAGACATCAATTCAATTGGAGTTAGATGTAGTATGCCATGGAAGGGTAAAAGAAAGTGGCTCAACAGACAAAGGCTGAGAAACTAGAGAAACTAGAGAGGCTGAGAAAGTCTTAGTTACTTAAAGGCAGGGGAAACTTGCTTATAAAAAGTGATCGACTTTTTCAGATTACCAATTGATCACTAGGGAGCGTGACTGCAGCTTGAGGAGGGCTAAGAGTATGTTCACACAGCGTGTTGGATCTGTTTTTGGATCTGAAAAAACATATCCAAAAGCGTGCAAATCGCACCCCAAAATGTACCCAACAGTACCCAACATCAGGTGCAGTTTGGGTGGTTTGGCTGCAGCAGGAGAGAACCCTATAGTGCATCTTTTGGATCAAGAACTGACATGACAATTCTTTGAACGGATCAGCAAAAAAAAAAAAAAAAAAAAAAAAAAAAAAAAAAAAAAAAAAAAAAAAAAAAATAAAAAAAAAAAAAAAAAAAAAAAAAAAAAATTTTTTTTTTTTGTTTTTTTTTTTTTTTTTTTTTTTTTTTTTTTTTTTTTTTTTTTTTTTTTTTTTTTTTTTTTTTTTTTATGCAGAAAAGGGCCCAAAAAGATGAGGTCACTGGATAAAAAGGAACTTAAAACCATAGACAATTTTTTTTCAAAGGTTCAAAGGCACTTTAAAAGAACCCCCCAGTCGGGATTTTAAAACCGCAAAAAGGGGTGTAAAAAATTTTAGCTGAAAAAATTATTAAAATTGAAATAACTAGAAGTTGGAAAAAATGGTGGGCGCAGAGGATTCCCGCCAAAATTTTGAAAATACAAATTTTCCGAAACTTTAATGAAAGCATGTTTAAAACCCCTGTTTTAAAATTCAGCCCCTTTTTTTTGTCGGGGTGTATTTCTCTCGCCCCTGTAACCAAAAAAATGTTGCTCCTTCAAGAGATTTTTGGGGGGCCAAGTCTGCCGGGCAAAGGCCTATTGTAAGCTAACAACTCCACTCCTAGAGCAGTCTTTGTGCACACCAGGGTTGGGAAAGCCCCAGATCCACTTTAAAACCCTTTACTTTCCCCATGGGGCATTAGGATTTTCCCGTCCCCCATGGGCCTGCGAATCCATACAGTCAGTTCTGGGAACTAGTTAGCTTTAAACTGTTTTTAAAATAAAACCCCTTTTCAGGGGACCTGGTGTTGCAGTAACGGCAGCTTGTGTCATACTAACACAGAAAGTGCAGAAGAAAAAGTATAAAAATAGTTATCCCTTAGTGGGATTAAAAACAAAAAGTTAAAAATATAAAGAAATGTGGAAAAAATCTAAATAAATGAATTGTGCATACATTACACATAAAAAAACCTCTAAAGCAAACAAACCTACACACATTGAGTATGCACATTATAGGAATAACCTGTAGAATTAATTTGTAAAATGTAAATACTGTAAAAAAATTATTTAAAAAAATGTTATTTTATTCATGCTGCAAAATTTGCTTAAAAATGTGTACTCAAACTATGCAAACTTAAAATATGCTGGCTAAAAATACAATCCTCTGTCACCGCTACTAAAGCATTTCAGGTTTTCAAATCAAAAATTGATAGAAGGTAAAAGTATCCAGGATTTATTTCAATGCAAGCATTGTGAGACATTCATGGTATATAGCATATCATATACACAGACGAAGTCCCAGTAGTCTTCAAGGAGGTTGAGGTTTTATATCCTAACCTCACCTCCACCGCTTCTTCTACAGGAATACATCAGCGAATCAATTTAAACCTTGCTAATTTACAAGTGGCTGGTTTGAAACATGCTAATTAGAGATGGGCGAATTTCTCAAAAATTCGGTTCGGTCACGTTCGCCGATTTTCCGACAAAATTCGTTTCCGGGGTCCGAATTTACTTCGGCACGAATCACCTTAAAAAACCAGCTATTTCCTCCCAGGCTGCCCAAGTCCTGCAGGGTGCTGTAGGAACGTTGTGCCATGCTTAATAAGCATAAAGGAGCTGGTTAGGTCTTCATACAATGTTAGTGTTTTAGTTATGACACGCACATGACTGTGCCGCCGCTCTAGTATCCGCTTCACGATAAAATGCCCTGGCACTTATGGGGGCAAAAACCTGACCCACAAAACTGAAGCAGAACGTAGCCTGATAAAGTCATGGCACAAAAAGCTGGAAAAAAAACAAACTGAAGCTCAGGTGGCAACATTAGTGACAGAGTGTGGGAGGTGACGGCGCAGCCACAGCAGCATAAGGTCATACAGTTGGCACAATGCCATTTCTGGAAGTGCAAAACAGTACCAGGCCGCAGAGTGGCACAATGACACAGTGGGAGAGTCACGGTGGCAGCAGCATGAGGTCAGGCGTTGCACAATGACAACTTCAGGAGCTGGCAAAAAAGGAGTAGGCCAAAAGAGTGGGTACAATGACACAGTGTGGCGGCACGGAGCAGCCACATCAGCATATGAGATCAGACAGGGAACAATGACAAATTCCCTGGAGGTGGCCAAACAGGAGTAGGCCACAGTTGTGGAGGGCAGCCGCAGCAGCACGCAGCAGCATGAGTCAGAGACAGTGGCACATGACACAGTTTGGAGGGCAGACAGGAGTCACAGGCAGCAGCATGAGGTCAAGAGAAGTGGCACAATGACATACGCAGGTGGCAAAAATAGTATTAGGCCACAGATCGGCACTATGACTGAGATCGGAGGTCACGGCGGCAGCAGCATTATGTCAGGCATGGCAACAATGCAGAGAGTGGAGGTGATGACAGGAGCAACACATGACGGTCAGAGAGTGGCACAATGACATTCTGAGAGGTGGCAAAACAGTACCCAGGCCGCAGAGTGGCACAATGAAGCACGTTTGGCTGTCACGGCAACAGCAGCAGCAGCAATAGCACCATATAGTGGCACAATGACAGAGTTTTGAGGTTGGGTGCAATACCAGTCCCTGTAAAGACGGGGTGATGCAGATGGAGAAACTATCCGCAGATTGTGGCATCAGGCGGGTGGCGGCATCAAATAAGATGTCTGAGGCAGGTAGTTTGAACCCAGCCTGACGCCTAAGGCCATTGGTGTGTGAAATCCTGGCCGACTCCACAGCCTGATTCATCTTGACAAAGGTCAGTCGTTCACAATTCCCGTGGACAAGCGGTTTCTCCTGGGTAACGATGGCCCCCGCCGCACTGAACACCCCTCTGATCCACACTCTACTGGCCGGTCAGACAGCGTCTCCACGCAAACTCGCATGTAGCTGACGGCCCACCCAATCCATTTTGGCTGCTCCCAGTAGTCCAGCCGGATCTTCTAACTGGGTGGCAGAGATGCTGTCCAAGTTAGTAGGCCACAACCTGTTGGTTTCAGGAATGCTCCAATGTCCCCTGCGCTGCTTCTGCTTCTGGTGACTGCCCTACCTCACTAGTCGGGTGAAGAAGCTGCTCATTAGTGACTCCCAGACTTAGGTTACTGGCTGATGGAGCTGGACTGCTCCTACCGCCCCCAACTTCCCCCAGCAGCCGCGGCAGTAAGTACGTGACGCTGAGGAACCCCCCGGTCCTACCTGTCGAGGAGGGACGATGCCCGCACATAGTCAGCGAGGCCAACTTGATACGGAGGATTTCCCTATAGTATTTGATTTTGTCTTCCCTCTCAATAGCTGGGAACAAAGGCTCCCATTTTGGACCGGTAGCGAGGGCAATAGCGAGGAGAGCCAGAAATCATCCCTCTGCCGATGCTGACCTATTCGGCTGTCACTAGCCGTGCAAATAATCATGCTGCGGACATCTGCACAAGGTGACTCCGAGGGGCTCCCTGCCCCATTACCACTGTAATACTGCCACGTGCTTGGGAGTCCATCTGCCTCGTCCTTCCTCATCTCCATCCACCTCCTCCGAGCTGCTCCCTGCTCCATGTCCTCTCATTTGTCACCTGGGTAGAATCCACTTCCTTTCGCCAGACAATGCTTCTCGCTCCAATGTCCTCCTCCTCCTCCTCCTCCATTTCAGTCCCGCGAAAAAAACCGGGGGGGGGGGGGGGGGGGGCGCCCTACCCAACGGACTCATGTGCCAGAGATGTCGTCGACGCCACATCTCCATCCCCTGCCCAGACAGATTTTTTCAGCATCTGTTCCAGGACATGAAGCAGTGGAATGACGTTTAATTTTTTTCCCCATCCCGTAGTCCCTGGCGACTGACAAATAACTGGCCTCCCTCCTCGAATGGCCCTCACAACCGGCAGGTGTCACGCATGAGCTGCCACTGGCTGACATCAAAGTTTACACAGGGGAGTACTCTGTCTGCCTGGAACAATCAAAAAATCGTTTAATGGCCTTTCTCTGTTCATACGTCGTCCAACATGCAGGCTGTAATTTCCAGCGGGTGAAACCTCTGATATCAGAGCGTGTTGGGGGAGGCCGTTCTGCCGCTCGCAACTCGGAGGAGGGTGTTCCTCCTGGCTTGTTACACAATGGATAAAGTGGCGCTGCAACAGTTTCCTGGCCATTTTCAAGAAAATGTTTCTGAAGATCGTGAAGCACTTCAGGAACCTTTTTAAACCAACCAGATTGAAACACGTGCGCCATGCAGGCCGCATGGACCATGCCTCCTCGGTGCAGCGCGGACCGCCCAAGTTACCTCCATTTGGTCCTTCACCATGGTTCCGATTGAAGTTGTACGCGGAGAAGCCACACATCGATTTCTTGCTGCATGACGCGGAGCAGTTTCCGCCCTGTGTGACTTCGTTCGCTCGAGGCAAGCTAGGAGTAGAACTGCGTGACAACCGCAGGCCCTACACATGTTGTATGATGGCGCATACTTGTGGAGGCTGAGATGGTGGTGGTGGTGGACGAGGAGAGGCCGGACAATTGGCGCAGGAGCAGCAGTTTGACCAAACGAGGAGAGAAATGCGCGTCTCCTGTCCAAGTTGTTGTGTGCCTGGGCAGGAAGCACATTCACCCAGTGGGACCCCGTAAAAGGACATGTACTGGCCCGACCCGACAGTTACAGCACCAGACGTCCTCGCTGGTCCGGTGTCACATATGGAACAAACCTATAAGGCTCAAGGCACTGACCACTTCTGTTCTACATAATTATGAAGTCTGGAACTCCTTTTTGGAAAAGAAAATTACGGCTTGGACCTCTCCATCTCCGGCTCGGCACAAGCATTAGTTCTCTGAATGGTGCAGAGTCCCACCATTTGGAAAGGGAGGGACTGCATACCAACAACTTGGAAACAGGACCGGTCCAGACTGCTTGCACATAGGATGGGTTTGGAACGCATACTGTGTCCTCTTTACAAAAATCGCCTCTCTGAACGACAAGCTGGCGCCATGAGTAAGCGAGAGCAGGAGCAATCTGGACCGGGAGAGGATGTCAAAGAGAACCAGCTGCCTTCGCAGAGGTGGTGGAGCCTTGACTGTGGCTGAACATGGCTCGTCCCACTGGCCGCTGCTGCTGCAAGCGGCAGATGGACCCACAAATCTGAGCCACGTTTCTTCCCAGGAATGCCACCGATGGTGACGCTGCAATGTGTTGACGCAAGGGCCGTGTGCCAACGTTTAGCTCCCGCCACGCATCCACTTTCCTGCCCCACAGATTCTACATAACCCATATTCGGCTCCTCCGGTGCTTAGCAAAGAACTGCCACAACGCCGAGTAGCTGATTTTTCCGCCAACCGGCTCCGCCCCTGAGTGACTACTCGCCGCCGCTGCCTCGCTGAGCCCCTGAGCCGCTACTGAGTCTTGGACCTGCGAAGCGGGTTTTCTACCCCGGTGGCCGCTTGCTTCCCGACCTCACACTGCTGGCCTACCCTGCTGACTCACGTCCAAACAACCCACTTGCCTGAGCTGCGCCGCTGCTGAATGCGCAAGCTGACGCCCTATTCTCCTGACGAATGATGAGCCCTTGCGTCACCCGGCTCCCAAGTGGCGGTCGGCTACATCATCATCTTATTTGTGTTTCAAAATCGTCACTACTGTCCTCATCACCGGTCTGGTAAGCCGAGGCTGACCTCTCACCACATGACTCCCATGCCACTCTCCCACATCTATACTTTGCCGCCTACCTGCAAAGAAAGCTGGGGATATTGGCCCCGTTATTTTTTTTGGTTTAATTTCATCGCTGCCAATAGCTGCTGCTGACTGCCCTCCGCAATTGTCATGCTCGCTATATAGTGGCGCTGAGCCCAGACCAATAGAGATCCCTGGCTGAGGAACTGGATGGGACATAGGCCGGGCTGAGGACAGTGAGGGCCGCGACGCCGCTTCCCGGGGCCATGCCAACTAAGTGATGTGACTTGAGGTTTCCCACAGACTCTTGGCTGGGGTTGTCAGATGTCATCTGGAGGAAAAGATGACCTACGTCCCAACACATCAAGAACCCTTGGGTTTGCTGAACAACACAAACACCACGGCCGCTAGATGACGCGGCAGTTTTGGCCTCCTAGCCGAGTGACCCCTGCTTTTTGCGACGTACCCCTTGCTGTGCTGCGACCTGGGCCCGTTCAAAATGTTTGTGCACTGCCCCTCGCATTGCAGAAGCCTGCCACCTCTCTGACTGACATACTGTTTGTTCCTAAAATGTACAGACACTGTTTGAATGAACTATCTGTATAATGATAAATATAACACCCTGTTTTTGACTCCAAATGAACCCAGTAACAAGCTTGGTAACCCTTGATATAAATTGCGCTCCACAAATGGCCAGGAAAAATATACTCTTTTGTATGTGTCGTTTTACAAGCACTGTGTGTTTTTACTCAAGTAAAAGACAAACAGGCTTAATTAACCTTCGCATTTGAATTATGTACAAGAAAAATTATACTATTTCGGTGTTGAAAAAGAACGGTTTATTTTTGTCAGCACAGCAGCACAACACCGCTGAATTAACCCTGGAGTAAATTGCGCATTAGAAATTGGGGAAAGCCACCACAAACTAGTAAGCTTTGTAGCGTGTTCCAATGGAGTAATTTCTACGCCACACAACAAGAGATTCAATTTGTAAATAACTTTTGCTGTGAATTAGGCTAACCAAAAAAAAAATATATATACTTGGGCTTGAAAAAGACGTTTAATTTTTTGTCAGCACACCAGCAAAACAACGCTTAAATAACCCCACGCTGAAAATTGCGCAATAGAAATGATCCACCACAAACAAGTACTTTTGTAGCGTATTACAATGGCTGTATTTCTACGCAACACATCAAGAGAAAAAAATTGGTATTAACCTTTGCTTTGTGAAATAGGCCTACCAAAAAAAATATATAACTTTGGCGTGAAAAAGACTATTAATTTTTGTCAGCAACCAGCAAAAACAACGCTTAATTAACCCCTGGATGTAATTTGCGCAATAGAATTGAGCCACCAACAAAACTAAAGCTTTTTAAGCGGTTACAATGGAGTATTTTCTACGCCACACAACAAAGCAAAAATAGTAATTAACCTTTGGCTGTGAATTAGGCTAACAAAAAAAATATATATATTTGGACGTTGAAAAAGACGGTTTATTTTTTGTCAGCACACCAGCAAAACAACGACTTATTAACCCTGGAATGTAAATTGCGCAATAGAATTTGAGCACCACAAACTAGTAGCTTTGTAAGCGTGTTAACAATGTGTATTTTCTACGCCACACAACACAATAGATAAATTGTAATTAAAACTTGCTTGTGAATTAGGCTACCAACAAAAAAAAAAATATATAATTGGCGTTGAAAAAGACGGTTTTATTTTTGCAGCACCACCGGCAAAACAACGCTTAATTAACCCCTGATGTAATTGCACCAAAAGAATTGACCACCACAAACTAGTAGCATTTGTAGCGTGTTAACAGATGGCGTATTTTTCTAACGCCACACAACAAGAGATAAAATTGTAATTAACCTTTGCTTGTGAATTAGGATACCAAAAAAAATATATATATATTGGCTTGAAAAATGAACGGTTTATTTTTGTCAGCACAATGACCAAGCAAAACAACGCTTAAATTTAACTCCCTGGATGTAAATAGAGCGCAATAGAATTGAGCAGGTCAGCCCAAAAATGAAGTGTATATTGTATTGTAAAAACGGCTTGTTTCTTAAATGAACTACTACAGGAACTGCTTAGATCCCACTTGGATATTGAATGTATATTGCAGCTGCAGTGGACGCACACTGATTTCAGATCCAATACCCCCAAAAAAATCAGAAACTAGAAACATCAGAGAACAGTCTCTGAGACAAGCTGAGACACGCCCACAAAAATCGCTGTGAAAAATCAGTTCTTTCAGAAAGCCCTATCACCCCAGCAGCACCTTCCCTGTCAGTACAGTGAGAGAGTGGTGAGCTCCCAGCGGCGCCACGGTCTTATATAGTGCGGTGACGTCACAGAATCCCGCCGGTCTGCTAGGCTTCATCTCTGCACAGTCTGCGGCTATGCCCTTCTTCCTCCCAGATGCTTTTGGCCCCATGTAACCCCATGTGCTCGCTAGCCATTTTATCAATGAAAAGCACACTTCCGTTCCGGCGATTTTCACCCCAAAGTTTCGATTTCGTTACGAACCGAAGTTTTCCTGAATTTCTAAACGAATTCCACTTCGATAGAATCGATTCGCCCATCTCTAATGCTAATACATATATATCACAAACAACACCTTCTGAGATATTCTGCTGGTCAAACAGACTCTTGTTCTTTTGAAAAGGCCTTTACATTGAGGCCATATGTTTTCAATTATTACGCTCTTTTCTGTCTGCCTGGACGAGGGGCCCCCATGTCTACTAACACTCCAAATACATTAGTGTTCTTTGGGGAGAACAAAAAAAACTTTGATGAAAAGTATATATAAAATCATATAAATATAAAATTGATAAAATTACCCTCACACATATAAAACAAGTCCTCATAAAACTGTGTCACTGAAAAAGTGACTGTTGAAAGGCAGGTAGGCGCAAATTTTAAAATTAGTTTCCATAGAAGTGTCCTCCTCATTTACATGCATGGTCGGCTCGCATTTAGCAGCAGGCGGTCAGTGCAGATGGTTTTATTTCATAATAAAACCCATTTAATAACCAGCAAAATTTTTCAGTTTTTGTCTCTCTGTTTTTCCTGTCACTTTTACCTCTTCTGGACAGCTGGTCATAATAATATGTGTCTTTGTTTTTGTCCTTCCAAGAGCCATAACTTCTCTTTATACAAAGACATATGAGGGCTTTTATTTTTTGGGACAATATGTACTTTTTAATGGTGCCATTGACTGTACCATAGATTAACTGGAAAACCCCAAAAAATTGGTGCAGTGAAAGTGAAAAAAAAAGATTTGTGCCATGGAGGTGTTGTTTTTATGGGGTTTACTCTTTGGTATGAAAGATGTGTTATATGTATTCTGCAGGTTGATATGATTCAGGCAATACCAAATGCAGGGTTTTTGTTATGTTAAAGTACTGTATAAAAATGCAAACATTCTCTATTTCTTAAATTTGTACTGCAGCACCATTTTCTGCTGTTCACTGGTCTGGCAGTGGAACAGGATAGCTTACAGTGTTCTGTGTTATCTAGGAGTACTTTTAGCCTGTGACTGATTATTTCTGGGAAGTCTCCTGGGGTTGAGGTGAGAACTCAAAACCCAAGGGGAGGCTGTAAGGGGTTGTACCTAAAAAGGTAGGGAAAATGAATGGGGCCCATGAGAGTAAATCAAGGGATGGATTAAAGGATTTAAGGTATTTATTAAAACAAACCCTTGTAATGGAATCAGAAAAAGCAAAGGGTCCCATTAAAAACCTACTGGGTAGTGTGACAGTGGTGAGAGACAGCTGTGATATAGTGCAGGGTGGTGGGAATGTGGTCTAGACCTGTCTCCGCTCTCTGAAGAGATCAGGGATCAAGACAGATTTTAGAGCATGATTTCCATAAAGCTATATGAACCAGCCCTATGCATGTTCACTCCACATTTTTTATGACTTCTACTCACCACATAGTGATTATAAAAAATGAGATAGCTAACAATTATTGCCAATCCTTATGATAAGTATTTGATAAATGTTATTTGCGAGAAACCCCTTTTAGCATTTTATAGCTTATGGATCCTATCAAAAGAAAAACGACATTTTCATTTTGAAAATGAAATACAGTAAAAACTAAGATTTACAAGATTAAACAAATTTTGAGAGCTTATAGCTCTGTGTAAAAACAAATATCTTGGAGATAGTCATATTACAATATTTAAAATTGAGATCAATTTACTTCATCAAAATATTTCAATATTTAAAATTGAGTTCAATGTGATTGATCAAAATTTGCCACAAAATTTGGAAATTCAAATTTAAAAAGTTCTTTACCTAAGTTGTTACATCTATGCACTACATAAAATACACTCCAAATATTATTATTATTTTTATTTTGAATATTTTATGTAATACAGTATTTTATATGTAAAAAAACCACTTGTCGTATCACTACACCGGGACACCAGGTGCTTTTTGGGTTCCTCTGTAATACTGCGGCAAAAAATGGCATTAAAGCCACCCAGGGAACGGGCTAAAGGGGCCCCCAGTGTTCAAAGGGGCAGCCCCAAGACAAAAAGGGATACTGCCAACCTCCCGTTTTTGGCGGGGGGGGCCCGTTTTTTGGGGGGCCCCCCCCCCCCCCGGGGGTTGCATTCCTCCCGCCGCTGCAGGCGGCGGGGGTCCTTTAAATTACCGCGGGGCCAAAGTAGCGCTGGGGCCTACTCTTGCGCCGGGGACCCCTCTCCCCGGCGGGTGCGCGGCCGCAGCGGCCCCCACCCGCCCGCGGTCTCGCTGGCAGGGAGGAGGCGGGGGTCGCTCCCTCCTCCCCCCTCTCCCTTATGTACGGCGCCGGGGGGTGCGCCCACTACGGGTCAACGGGCAGGGGAAGTGCGCGCGGCTCAGGGGAGTGACCGCGGGTGCTCTCATTCCCCCGCCCGCTGAAGAGACGGGCAGGACTGGCCCCGCTGCAGGACCTGGTAAGGTAAGTGGGTTTTATTATTTTATTTTTATTAGCTTTAGGGAGCTTACCTGGTAACAAGAGGGGAACTACCTGGAAAATGGGGCATCACCTGGGAAAGAGGGGGGATCCCGGCTAACAGAGGGGCAAACCTGGCAACAAAAGGGCACTACCCGGGAACAAAGGGGGGCACCCTGGCAAAAAAGGGGGACTACCTGGCTAACAGATGGGGCACTACCTGGGTAAACAAAAAGGGGGGGCTACCGGCAACAGAGGGGGCACTACCCGGCACAATGGGGGCACTACCTGGCAACAAGGGGGCATACCTTAACAGATGGGGGATACCTGGCTAACAGGGGGCACTACTTGGCAAAAGAGGGGGCACTACTTGGGCTAACATGGGGGGGACTACTTGGTAACAGATGGGGCCTACCTGGCTAAAAAGATGGGGCACTACCCGGCTAACAGATGGGGGCATACCTGGCTAAAAAGGGGGGACTACCTGGCAAACAATGGGGGGATCTACCTGGCAACAATGGGGACTACCCGGCTAACAGATGGGGGGCCCACCTGGCTAACAATGGGGGCCCCACCCGGAAAAGTGGGGCACTACCCGGCTAAAAGATAGGGCACTACCCGGCTAAAAAGATGGGGCACTACCCGGCTAAAAGATGGGGGGACACCTGGCTAAAAAGATGGGGGACTACCGGCAACAAGGGGGGACTACCTGGCAACAATGGGGCACACCTGGGTAAAAAGATGGGGCACTACTTGGCTAACAAGGGGGGACCTACCTGGCAACAAAGGGGGGCACCTACCCGGCTAACAAAGGGGGGGCACCTACCCGGGTAACAAAGGGGGCAACCCGGCAAAAAATTTGGCTCTACTGGGTACAGAGGGGGTCTACTTGGCTACAAGGGGGCATCACCACCTGAAAGGGGACTACCTGGGTTATGGGGGTACTACCTGGCTATAAGGGCATTACCTGGGTTTCTTTAAAAACCCTTTTTGCAGAGGTGGGGTGGGTGTGGCTTTTTTAAAAGGGCGTGGCATACCGACAAAATGGGCGTGTCCAGCAAATTTTTGCCGCGGGCGCTACGCCGCCGCCCACTAGATCTCCGCTTTTTTTACTTTTAAAATTGGCAACTATGCATAAGGGCTTTGCTGTTGGGAAAAACCCCAGGTCGCTACTACTGATGTAGCTACCTGCAGTGACAGCCGAAGTGCAGGACAAGAACAACGATTGCTGGCAGAGATGACGGGTCACAGGCCGGTGTAGCCATAGGCATATGACAAGCCAAGGAAGAAGCGGCTGTAAAATAGCAGGAAAAAGAAACCCGCGTTCAACACTCGGGGAACAATATAACAAAAAAGGGAAAAGAGACAGGAATTGCCCCTTTAAAAGACAGGGGGGTCTTTGGCCCTTGGGGCGGAAACTGGAACACTGTCTCTTTAAATCTAGACCAGCGTGCTCTAAGGAGACCCAGACAGACACAGGACGAGGATAACAGGTAATTTAGCAGCAATCCCAAGTATTTATAAAATTTCCCTTTTGGGCATAGTAATTTTTTTTGCTTGTACTTTTGAACAAGTGGAGACAAGATTCATTCTGCTTGTAAATTTATACAACTTCAATAAAACATGAAATGTTACTTCTATTGTTTCTTAGATAAACTTCTATCTTTACTTGTGTAAAAAAATTGCATTTCTTATTACAGCCTTTTCTTTACAGATACCATATGAAAATGACATTAGTCTTTTTTTTTTCTATTTGAAATTTGTGTTCTAAGAAAAGGCTTTAATATTACATGTTTTTCAGAAACCTTTGATTTCCTGGGGTTTTATAGCAGCTTGCTTTAAATTATCAATCGCATTAGTATTAAATAAAAATTTCTCACACATTAAAAGCCTGAAAATGCTACAATTTCTTAAATTATTAAAACGTGAATGCAGTTTTAATGGTATAGCTCATATCACTCATTCCTTTATTTTGTAAGAAGCCAATGCTTTAATTAATGACTTTTGGAATTGATCTTCCAACCCTTTGGCTCCTTAAGAGAAACTCTGATATGCTGAATATCTGATATGCTGAAGGAAGTTCTATAATACTTTTGTTGCTGACCGGATCTGTTTCATGTTCACCTTGACATACAGTGAAATTTTCCCTCTACTTCAAATTTTAAAAAAAGGGGGCCAAATAAAGAACTAGTAAAAGTAAGATTCTTGCACTCAGGTCATGGCGCTGTTTAATTTTAAATACATTTAAATTTAGATCTTCAGGTATCTCATAGTTCTAGGACTGAGATAGCAGAATTAAAATCCCAAAGGAAATATAAACCTTTTTACTTTTGGGAAATTTTTAAATTTTGGTTTGAACTCATTATCTAATGCAGTTCCCTGTTTAGACTGCCAGACTCCATTATGACTCTTTCTGTCACTGTTTTTGAATTTCCTACTGCTTGATTTCCTCTCTTATATTATCATAGGTGAGTTCAACATCCCTATTGACATTTTCCATTCAGCTGCAACTAAAACCCCTTTATCACTTTCTTTTCCCCCTTTGGGCTCTTAAAAGTCATCCAGTCCATCCCCATACACAACTTTACCTAACACACACTAACTTTGGTTTTTTTAAAAACTCTGCCCCCTACCCTAAATTTAAAAATTTTCTCCCTTACGAAAAAATTAATTTACTTTTATTCTCTTCCATACACCAGTCTAATGCTTCATATTTGATATTTTTCAAGTGTGTAATTTTTTTGTCTTAAATACTGGGGAGCAGAAGGTGTCAGTATTTTATGATGGATACCTGAAATGTACAACCCATCCAATCGAATAATAGAGGCGTCATAGGTTGTAAGCCAGCAAGGTTGTAAGCCAGCATGGTGCACCACATGTATCTGTATAAGTGGCACCCCTGAAATAAACCTTATCTATATGTAATTTTTAAAACAAACAATCCCCCCCCCTCATCATTGAAGGCATATGAGGGGGTCGCTTGTCAGCATTTTTGCAGTGTCCCCTTGTAGGGATATTGGGATTTTTTTTTTTTTGGCATACTAAATATAAAACTGATCTTATCCAATTTTGCATTTTTTTTTATATTCTTTTGCCCTCCAGGGGATGGGTGTGTGAGCTACTGAGGTTTATATCACTTCCTACTGGGTTTAGCCTATTATCCAGCCATTCAGCTGTAAGTGTGGCCTTGTCTTAGTGTTTTTTCAATAAATATTGTCCTATTTTTCTGTGATTTTTTTGTAGATTGTAAGCGTAGGAACTTCCAAGAAAATGGGAATTTTCTTCCCGGGTTTTTGCGAGCTTGTGAATATAGTGGCCACCTTATCAACTAATATCTCATCAGTCTAATAAAAATAAAAAGAGGCAAGACTTCTCCACATACAAATAGACATTCCACAACTTCATATCTGCACTTACTTCTGCCAAACAAGAATGTTATACTCTCAAATCTTCTCAGTCTCATAACCAAAAACAATTATTTATCACTTTCAACTCCCTACTCCATCCACTTTTATTATCTCAACAAAATTTTCCCTTCCCTAAAAAATTCAAACACAAAAAATTTCTGGTCAACAGCTTCAGAAAAAAGCTTAAAGGTACGGGTTTCCTGCAACCATTTCCCCCAAATTTCACGGGCACCCCTTCTTCAAAAACCCCCTTTCTTCAAAAAATTTTCCCAGTTGATAATTTTCCAAACAAAATCTCCAAACCCTCAATCAACCATCCATGCTTTAGACCTGATACTAGAGATGGGTAAATTTTTCTCAAAAAATTCGTTTTCGCCGCTTCCCCGAATTTTCCGAAAAAACCCCCTTTTTCGTCCCAAAATTAAATTTCGGGAAAAAATTGCTTTAAAAAAAAACAGCTATTTTTCCCTGTCTGCACAGACCCCTGTAGGGTGTGTAAACTTGTGCCATGCTTAAATATGCAGGGGGAGTTTTGGTTTTTGATCTTCATACAATGCGGGTTTTTTAGTATGATTTTCCGCCGTTTATTGGGGAATCCCTTCCCCTTCAATTCCCTGGGAAATTTTCGGGGGCAAAACTAAACCAAAAAAACTGAAGCAGGAATGCAGCCCTGATAAAGTCATGGAAAGCGCCAGCTGGAAAAAAAAAATTTTGAGGGCAAAGGGATCCTACATAGCATCAAAGAACACAGAAGTAGATTCCCGGGAGCCCCACAAAACGCAGCACAGAAAGGGGACGTCACAGCAGGAGTCCCCCTTTCGAGGCCACGCTTTTCGTGCCCATCAACCGGCCATGTGTTAACCACACACTAGGCATACCCCTTTTGTCCCAATACATCTAAACAACCCAGCCAAGAGTGGGGTGGGTTTGTCACACACAACCCTTATTTTTGGGCAGGGGCCAGGGAGCGGTGAGGGGGCTCCACCTGTCCTCAACCCCCTCTGTGCCTTTTGCTTCCCACAGCCAAGAACAAACAGTGCTGGGGGCCCGCTGCGCCACTATACAGTGAGGACAAAAAAATTTGGGGACAGTGGGCAGAAAAGAGGTGGGGAAGACAACCGCTGTTTCGTGCAAAAGCGGGCAAATATATGAGGAAGTTGCAATGGAGGGTTATGTTTTTGAGGGGGTCGGGTTTTGAACAGCGAAAACCCGTGGGGAATAGACGGCGGGACGGGCCCAAAAAAAAATTTGATTTAGCCGATCACACTTGGAACCGGGAAAAAGGCAAGCAAGGCTGGACAAGGAAAGGGTTTGCCCAAAATTAAAAAAGGGCATAAAGGCCCCCCAAAGGGAAAATTCAGCCTACCCTTTCCTCCTTTTTCCCCCCCTTTTTCCCTCCCTGGGATGAAGTGGCCCTACCAGCCGACGGCCCTCAACAACCTTTTTACCCGACCCGGGAAGGCTTTCCCTTTTTTCCTCAACTTTAAGTTTTAGGAGACGGGAGGAAAGAAGGAAAAAAGGACACAGACAATCTGAATCTTGGCAGATGAGTTAATGTCTGGGCCAAGAGGGTTAAAGTTGGGGGGGCCCATCACATACTGGGGTTTTTTAAAAAGCCATGTGATGTTTATCACCCGACCCAGACCAACATGTAAAAGGGGCTTTCATCATTATCACTGGGGAAGAGATTGGCAGTTTGCATGTCGGGTTTTGGCGCAGAAAAAAAGGGTCGGCAGTGTGGCCGGGAGTCTCAGGATGTCAGAAATGTGAGGTTGGAACCCAAAACGGCCACGTTTTTAGACCACCCCATTTGGGCCGGTCCCAGAAAGAAGCAGCACGGGGGCCCAAACTGGGTCAGCGGGGGAAAACAGTCCTTCCAGTGGGGAAGCTTTGTGGTAAAATCACCTCCCGGGTTGGTTTTCCATTTTTTGATGGGGAACCAAGGAGGGTTGAACAAAACTAATGTAAAAAATCTGTGGGCAAAAGAAAAAGCATGCCCCAGGGACCAAACGTTGGCCCCCAGGCCCTGAAATCAACATCATGCAGTGTCACCAAAACTTTTTTTCAGATGTAAAGGTCCAACCTGTCCCAACAGCAGCCAGAAAACCCTTTTCGGGGCCAGTCAAGGCATCCCACCACCTCTGCCAAAGACAACTCCCTGTCTTTTACACCCATCTACCGTTCCACCGTACCCTCCCCTCCTCGGCACTCATGGTGTCAACAGCCGTTCCCCCGGAAAACGATTCCCCAAAAGGGAACAGCAGTATGCGTCTAGCCATCCCAAAATGCAAAAAGCTGCCCCTTTGCTCCTTTTCCCAATTTGGGTTTTTTTACCCCAGTCCCCCCCCTTTTTCAAGGGTGGACCTGCACCTTTCCCAAAAACCCGGGCCCGAGGAAACTTGGATTCACTTCTGCCATTTTAAAACGGGGGTAGGGTTTCCTCGGGACCACCACAACCCGGGGGTAGGGGCCAGCCAAGGTTTAAGGGGGGTTTCAAAAAAAAGGTCCCCTTTTTTTCACCAGAGCCCCGCCGAAAGGGGCAGGATGGATTTTTCTGCGAGGGGAAATCCTCCCAAGGCGCTACCCCTGGCCGAAGAGCTTGAGGTGGCACCAAAGGGTTCCCGCCATTTTACTGAATCGTAAGATAAACTTATAGCCCAAAGGGTCAGGCCAACAGGTCAGGGCGGGGCGGCGGACCATTCGCCCGTCATTTTAAGGGTAGCAAAAGGTCGGGTACATGGGCGGGAACGGGAACTGATGAAAAAGGGGAAAAATTGGGGATGAACAGGAAAAATAATTAACAAGGAAAAAATTATGAAAAAGGGGGGAAATTGATGAAAAAAAAATTAAATAAATTAACAGGGGAAATTATTGAACGGGGAGAAAGAGGGAACAGGAAAAATATATTAACAGTTTGGAAATTATTAAACAGGGGGAAAATTTATAAACGGAATAAATATTTTTTAACAGGGGGAAGTTTATGAAGGGGGAAAATTATAAAACAAGAAAGGCCTTTAAAACGATTTTTGGGTTGCTCCAAGGGGGGACAGGAGTATTCCACTGGGCGAAAAGAATCACACACGGGGGGAAAGGGTCAATCTGGTTTTTCAATCCCCACACCCATTTTCAAGACATTCTTTAAAAAAGGCCAGGAAACTTTTCATTTACCTTTAGCCATTCTTAACTCCCCCAAGCACACCCTCCTTTTTGTTGCAAACTGCAGACCGGCCTCCCCCCTTATAGGCTATATGTGACCCTTTCCAAACGGGGGAAAACCACCTCCATATCTTGGGAACGACTCTATGAACAGAGAAAGTTTCAGAGACCGGTCAGGGACAAAAAAACAAACCATGGGGGGAAATGGGGCCCCGACTCTGGGTTTCCCCGGGCCCCCTTTTCCCTGCCCCCCTTTTTGGGGGAAACCCCACTCCTTAATTTAGCCGGCCCCAACCGGAAAACTGGTGGGTGCACTGAAAAGGTGCAACCAAAAGACAAACAAACCCTACACAGAACAAATTTAAACGAAGTCGGGCTTCCAAAGATGGCAACATACAGGCAGCACGGTACAGGGGGGAAAGTGAGACAAAAGGATTTAAAAAGGGAATTTTGGGGGCCCCCGGTCAATACCGGTCGGGGGGGGGGGGGGGGGGGGGGGGGTGGGGGACCCCAAAATTTAAAAAATGAAAAAAAGAGTATCAGGAGAAAAGCAGAGTCAAATTTCAGAAAAGGGGAAAGCAACAGGGAAAGGGAAACTAAAAACAAAAGACCCATAAACAGGCACAGGTTTTCTGGTGAAGGCAACCTTAAAAAGGACAGGGGACACAGAACAAGGTGATTGGGAGAAAAAAACAAAACTAGATAGGGAAACAAGGCCAATCAAGGAGGGAAAACTGGTTTTAAATTTAAAAGTGCTTTTGGAAAGGGTTTTCCCGGTCATGGGGTTGGCCAGGAATCAAATTTCCACAGGGAAAGAAGGGCTCAGTTTCCCCAAATAGTGGAAAAAAAAACAAGATATTAAAGTTTAAAAAAACCCTGGGTTTTCGGGGCTAAACCGGGCCCTGGGCCCGGGGACCAAGCCAAGGGGAGGAGGCGTGCCAGGCACAATCATAACAAAAAGGCATTAATGGTTTTAAATTTATGATCCCAACGGAACCCGGAGTACACCCCTGTGTAATTCTAATGTCGGGCCCGTGGCACTCATCATGACACCTGCCGTTTGCTCAGCCCCCTTTCATCGGACATGTTTTTTGTCAGTCGGGCCCGGACCCACGGAAAGAATAACGTCCTTCCACTGCTTCATGTGTCACTGACTGTGGTAGTGGATTTACTGGGGCCCCAAACGATGGGCAATAGGCCCCCGCCAAAGGGGGCGGGGTTTAAATAGGTTTTCCCGGTTTTTTAAACCCAAACCCGCCCAAAGGGGGGATGGACTTGCTGAGGCGGGGGTTTTTCCCCGGCCCTACCCCCCGACGTGACTTGCTTTTTGGTGGGACCGAGGTGTAGCATGGGGAAAAAGCGTAAGGGAAACTCAGAGTTTGGGGCAAAGGGGGTAAGGGGGGGGACAGGAGGCAAAAGGTTCGTGGTCAAGAGCGAAGGCCCAAAAAACAGTACACAGAAAATTTCAGACAGCTGAAAAAAACTCTTTATTAGGCTCTAAAGATTTTTATTAGTATTATTTATTTTTTAGCTTGGAGGCGGTTGGTGGGGGACCTTTTTCCTTTTCAAATGCAGCAAAAATTTCCACAGCTTTCAAAATCGGGAAAAAATAGAAAAATAGTTCAGCCCCAAATTTCCTTTTTCACCTTTTTTTATCTGTCATGAAAAAATGAACATTTTTCAACTTGCTTTCCTTTAAAACCCTTGAAAACTGTGTGGATGTAATTTTTTTTCCACTGGAACCCGGGGGGGCCCCCAGAAGGACTTTTCTTTTTTACTTTCTGTAAGTTGGGCTAAAGAATCACATTCTTCAATTTCTGAAAAGGTTTATCCAAAGCCATTTTTTCAGCATTTGCTTTTTTCTTCTTTTTTTTTCTTCCCATTCCAGTTTTTTTACTGAATTCAATCAAAAATGGCACAGTATGCAAAAACACCTAAATATTCCCCGTATTAAGGTCTCCTTCATTCCCAAATTCCCCTAAACCCGCATTTTAACAAACCCGGTGTAAAAGCAGAAAATGGATTCAAACCACCGCACCCCTGTTTAAAACTTCATATGTTTGGGTCATCCTGCTGTCCCCCTCAAAAGGTTTTTGGTTTTGCAAGGGTGACCGCTCGCCAAAAAAAACCCCCATGCCACTCTCCCCTCAATACCCGCAAGAAGCAGTGGGTGTCTGCCCCCCCTCTTTGTTCAAAGTAAACTGGGGCTGGGCCTCAAAATGTTCCTCCTCGTTTTTAAAGTGGCGCTTTAAAACCCAGAAACCCCATACTATTTTCTGGCTGGGGGGCCCAAATTTGGGGCAGAGGCAGTTTGAAGGGCAGGTGAGGGCCGCTTACCTGTTTCCCGGGCCATCCAACTAAAGTTTTTATCTTTATGAACCCACCGACTGTTTTGGGAGGGGGTCCCCGATTTATCTGGGATGAAGTTGGGTGACCTACTCAACCCAAACAAAAACCCTTGGGTTTTCTGAACAAAACAAAGGGCCCCTACAGACAAACCCCAAATTCTGGCCCCCCCGAGTGAAACCCCACTAAAAACCCAAGTCCCCTTTTTCTGTGCGTGACCTTTCCTGCTCCAGGAAAGGTTTTGTACCACTGCCCACTTTGCAAAGTTTAAGAGCCTGCCCCCCTCTCGGGCCCGACCCTACTGTTTGTTCCCAAAAAAGTACAGACTCTGTTTTAAAAAGAAGATATCTGTAAAATGATAAATACACCCCGTAATTTTTACTCCAAAAAGAACCCCTTTGCAGGGGTTGGGTAACCCCTTTGGGTATAAATTTTTGCTCCCCCAAATGGGCCCGGGAAAAAATTTTCTTTTTATGTGCCCCTTTTTAAAAAAACTGTGTATTTTTCTGAATTAAAAGCAAAAAACAGGCTTAATTAAAACCCTTGGGGGTATAAATTGCGCTACAAAATCACCCCGGAAAAATTTAACAAATATGTGGCGTTTTTTAAAACACTGTTTTTTTTACTGACCCACAAAAGCATAAAACGCTTAAAATTTAAACCCTTTGGAAAATAAATTAAGCTTCAGGGAAAAAATTTTGTCTTTGGGGTTTTTAAAAAAAAACTGTTCTTTTTTTTAAATACAAAACAGACACACTTAATTAAAACCCTTTTGGGTGTAAAATTTTTGCTCCCGGGAATCACCAGGAAAAATTTTTTCTTTGGGGGTTTAAAAAAACTGTTTATTTTTCTGACTACAAAAGCACAAACACGCCCTTAAATACTTGGATATAAAAAGGGGGCTAAAGAAATGAGCAGCCCAAAAAAATTTAAATCGTATGTTTCCTTTTTAAAATTCCGTGTATTTTTTCGGGCAAAAAAGCAAAATACGCTTAATTAACCTTTGGGGTGTAGGGTTATGCCAAAAGGAATCACCAGGAAAAAAATTTTTCTTTGTGTTTGGGAAAAAAAAATTTTTTCTTTTACTGACCCAATAGCACCCAAAAAAAGCTTTAAAAAAACCCTTGTATATAAATTGCGCAAAAAAAATTTAGCACAAAAAATTTAAAAAAGGGATTGGATTTTAAAAAAAGCTGTTTTTTTTTACCCGAATACAACACAAAAACCGGCTTTTGACAAACCTTGGATATTTAATTGCTCCAGAACTGCCAGATAACAAAAAAAGGTAAAATGCAGCTGAAATTTGGGCCACACTGGACTTAAAATTTCCAAAACCCTAAAAAAATCAAAATTAAAAAAACAGAAGAGGGAAAAATCCCCTGAGAAAAGCTGGTGACACCCCCCAAAAAATCCCCTGTAAAAAAGTTTTTTTCTTTTGTGTAATTTTCAGCTAAATTTCAGCTGCAGCAGCTTTCAACATGGCACAGAGAGGGGGAGTGGGCTGGCCCCGCGTGCGCCCCGGGGGCTTTTATAGTGGGGGTGACGTCAAGAATCCCGCCAATCCCCTGATTGGCTTCATCCCTGCCCGTCAGTGAGGATTTTCCTTTTTTCCTCCCAGATTTTTGCCCCATGTAACGCTTTTGTTCTTGTTCCCATTTTTTCAATTAAAAACACACTTCATTCCCGCAATTACCCCAAAGTTCGACCCTTCCCTTCAGAACTGAAGTTTTCCTAAATTCAAAGGGGTTTTCCACTTCATTGAAAACAATTCGCCCATCCTACCCGATACAAAAATTTAGAGAAAAAAATAGGGTTTTAAAAGGGTTTCCCCATTTTTCACTAAGTTTTAAAAAATTTTATAATTTTTTAAAACTTAAAAAGACTTAGAAATTGTTTTCTGTCCTTTTTAAAGCTTTGCCCCTTTACCTAGTTTATACATTAATAAACTTTCTTGTTCTTTATCCCCCAAATTAAATTGTTCGTAACTCCCAACAGATGATTATGTTTATATAAGTTATTTGGCCAACCTGTTCTCCCATTGCTGGTTTTTTGTCCGTCCATTTTCTAATCACTGATAATACAATTTGTTTATAAAACAGCATGGATGGGGCCGGAAAATGATTTTCTGTAAAAAATTTCCCTCACTTATCTCCCAGAATCCATATTTTCCCATAATTAATTAGCTACCTCCAACAATAAACAACCTATTTTCCTAGTATTTAATAATGAAACAATAGTTAGCTAAGATGTTTTTCCTCATTTTAATCAAAACATTACTGACTGTCCGATTTACCAGGGAATTTTGCTGGGAAAATTTAAATTTTTCCAAAAAAAAAAGATAATGTTAAAATTTTAAAAGATTATGCATATGTTTTTTGATTAAACTAACCAATTTATTTCAAAATTTTTTGGGAAAAAAATTTAAAAATGGGTCCAAACATTTGGGGAAAAAAGTGCCGTAATTTATTTCAATCCAACATGCATGAGGGTACAGGACAAGCGAGAAACCAACACGTTTCGGGCTTTACAAACAGCCCTTGCTCACGGTGACATGTTAACAAACAAACCATCCAATTAAATAGAAAAAGGGGCGGATCGTGTTAAATCACGTCATTTCCCCATATATTTAATTTATTTGTTAAAATACAATTTTTATTTTTATACATTTCTACCCTAATTTTCCACATTTGCACAGAACCTCCTTATCTGCTCTTCTAGTGTTTGCACCTCACACAACTACCTAGAAGATTTTTCCCACACATTTCTCCTACTCTGGAAATCATTATCCCATCAAATCAGACTCTTCAAAAGCAACAATAATCTCTGATGATCAGGTCAATAAACATTGTAAAACTTCTTTGATAACAGTCATATGCCCTAACATGGCATTCAAATTAGAGAATTTGAATTTAAGTATCATTCTGAATGTTATTAATTTTATTAGTTTTCTGATGCAGCGTCATTTCTGGTTACCATACAACATTGCTTATGTTATGGTAACTAAAAGCTATGTTGGAATAGAATTAACACTGCACTGGAAGTGCCAATGATCAGTGAAAGAAAACAAAAACCCTTAACCCCTGGCCCCAATTTAGGATTAGGTTTATAGTTACGGTTATTTTTTAGTGAAAAAAAATTGGGTTTGCTGAAACTGAACCCATATTTTTTCACCTGTTTGTTGCATCACTGTCGAACCAAACAGGGACCTATTAGACGATCAATACATTTCAATCATGCATAGATTATTATTATCATTATTATTATAATTATTATTATTATTATTATTATTATTATTATTATTATTACTAATAATAGTAATATAATTAAAAAATAATTAATATTAGTAATAACAACTAAAGGGTCTAGGAGGCAAAACTAAGTACAGTACATTTATATACTTAAACTTTCCAAAACATATGTGGTTTTCTCAATATTGGCAAATTCAGATATTTCTCCAAATATTCATGAAACATTTAAAAATTATTCAACACAAAACTATGAATGTTTGTTTGGGCATGAACATATAAGGTGTGCTGAATAATTGGAAAATAAAGCTGTTAACATACATAAAATGTCAAAATTCAAGAAACAAGTACCGTATATACTCGAGTATAAGCCAACCCGAATATAAGCCGAGACACCAAATTTTGCCACAAAAAACTGGGAAAACTTATTGACTTGAGTATAAATGCAGTGGCTACTGGTAATTTAAAAAATAAAAGGGGATACCAATAAAAATAATAGGCGGGTATAGGCTTTTTTATATCCCCCTTTAAAGGCAGTATGGGGCATTTTAATTCCCCCATTGAAAAGTATAGGCATTTAAAACAGGATATTCCCCCTAGCATTTGGGCAAGTATATGCCCCTCATAGCAGTATAGGCAGGGTTTTTTAAAAAAATAAAAAATAAATACTAAACCTCCTCCCCCCCCTCTTTTTCGGGGGGCATGATGACATCAGGCCGCGCAGACAATGTGATGACATAGCAGATCACCTGTGCCGGATACTGCGGGAGGCTGAAAATCTTCTCACGGCCTTCCAGAGTCCTATTGCGGAGCAAATAGCGCTCACTTTCCGCTCTGCAGTAGTATTTTCATCTGTTTTAGCTTATGCCTTCCCAGAAAGCACAAACAGCGCCCGGTGCCGGGCCGGGCATGCCTGGATGACAAGGGTTCTGAGTTAAAAAAGAGAAAGTTTTTTTCAGCACTTTTTTGTGCTGAAAAAATCGTTTATCTCGAGTATTAAACGATAATTCAACAATTGTGTTAAGTAATGCATAATAAGATGTACAGTGTAAAGTAGCTGAAGAAGCAAAAGTCATTTCTGTGACGGAAATGTAATCATTGGACTAAAGGGAGCTCAATTAACATAAAATTTGAAAATTTTAATTGATCTTAATTAATTATTCTAGATCCAATAAGATACAATTTAACAAAAAAAAAAACCCAAAAGATGTGTCAGCATTTGTAAACAGTGACATCAAAGGGCTGGTTAATTAACAGATTCTCAGATTTATCTAAAACAAATCAAAATAATATTTGGGCTGGTACAAATAAATGTTGATGATCACAAACTAAAATCACCTGAACAATATACTTTTGTTATGTCTATGGCACTAGAATTGTGTCTTCAGTTTGGATCATTTCATGTGTTCTTGTTGCAAATAAAATAGAAGTTTGTGTATTCACTTGGTTTGAGTTGCATTTCTATGAACAGTACTGTATTTTATTAAAATTTAAAGGCACTAAAAATAGTGGCTAAACTGTACAACAATCTTCCATCTCTCAACATGGGTCAAACTACAATACCCTACCTCCAAAAGAGGAAAACTGAATCTTAATGTGTTTTTTAAATTGACTACAATATACCACAATGCTATAATTCTAGACAGTCATGCTAATTGAAAAAAGCATGCAGGCTCTCTCTCTGTGTATGGGGTTTACTCAGCGCAGTCACATCCATTACTAACAGATGCATCAAACCACTTGGAGTGCACAGTATAGGCAGTTTGATATCCCCCTTAGGCAGGTATAGGCAGTTTAATGTCCCCCATAGGCAGGTATAGTCAGGTATATGTACATCATAGGCAGTTATAAGCAAGTAAATATCCCCCAAAGACAGGTATAGGCAGGGTTTTTAAAAAAATAAAATACAAGTACTCACCTCTCTCCCCCGCTCCATCTTTTTTCTGGGGGGCATGATGACATCAGGCCGCGCAGACAATGTATACATAGCAATCACCTTCCGGGATACTGGGGAGGCAAAAATCTTCTCACCCCTTTTCCAGATCCAAATTGCGGAGCAAATACGCCACTTTCCGCTCTAAATATATTTCTCTGTATAGCGTTGCGCTCCCAGAGGAAGCACAAACAGCGCTGCCGGTGCCTGGGCCATGGCAGTGCCTGGATGACAACGGTTGACTCGAGTATAAGATGAGGAAGACTTTTTCAGCACATTTTTTGTGCTGAAAAAATCGGCTTATACTCGAGTATATACGATAATTCAACAATTGTGTTAAGTAATGCATAATAAGATGTACAGTGTAAAGTAGCTGAAGAAGCAAAAGTCATTTCTGTGACGGAAATGTAATCATTGGACTATTGAGGGAGCTCAAGTTAACATAAGCATATTGATGAATTTAATTGATCTTAATTAATTGATTCTAGATCTCTAATAAGATACAAGTTTAACATGAGCAACAAGATGTGTCAGCATTTGTAAACAGTGACATCAAAGGGCTGGTTAATTAACAGATTCTCAGATTTATCTAAAACAAATCAAAATAATATTTGGGGTTTGGGACAAAAAAATGTTGAGTCACAAAACTAAAATCACCTGAACAATATACTTTTGTTATGTCTATGGCACTAGAATTGTGTCTTCAGTTTGGATCATTTCATGTGTTCTTGTTGCAAATAAAATAGAAGTTTGTGTATTCACTTGGTTTGAGTTGCATTTCTATGAACAGTACTGTATTTTATTAAAATTTAAAGGCACTAAAAATAGTGGCTAAACTGTACAACAATCTTCCATCTCTCAACATGGGTCAAACTACAATACCCTACCTCCAAAGATGTAGGAAACTGAATCTTAATGTGTTATATTAAATTGACTACAATATACCACAATGCTATAATTCTAGACAGTCATGCTAATTGAAAAAAGCATGCGGGGTTCTCTCTGTTTAGGGGGGGTTACCACCTCACATCCCCTTTCTACAATGCATCAAACCACTTGGAGTGCACAGTACAAATGGGTTGGAGGATCCACAGCATGGAGAAGAAACTTTTTTGTATGTGTGTCCATCTATCTATCTATCTATCTATCTATCTATCTATCTATCTTTTTAAAATATAAATATATATTTTTATATATTTTTATA
>JAODAL010051385.1:0-26708 GCA_025379985.1 Phyllomedusa bahiana
GGTTTTCATGGTATGTTGTCAGCCCTTGCTCAACATGTAACAACCAGATCTTTGTTGAAAGTCAATGGGATCATAGGACGCTCTCTACATTCAATAGGCAGAATTTATCATACCATCAGTTTTCTGGCCCACAAAAGTAACACATTTTTGTGCAAAAGGTTGAGGGACTACTATACATATATCTATTATATATGTCTAAACCTGTGTCCCTGGGGGGTGTTGAAATAAAATTTAAATTTGATCCCACTCAAAACACAAAATCATTAAGGGTCGGGGGAAACAAATGCTCCCAAGATATAAGTGATCCGCATGTGGTCTGCTTAAAAGGCCCTATCCCCAAATTTCCCAGGTTCCTCACTGACACCTTGGGCCCCAACAAGGGGGCTGTATTGGGGGGGGAGGGTGAAGGGGTTTCCCAAAGAATGGACAAGTCACAGTGGTCAGGGATTTTGATAAAAAATTTATGAAAAACCCTTTTATGCCCAGGACACCCCAAATTTAATTTTAAATAGAAAGGCCCCCAATGGAAGCTTCACTCCCGTTTTAGGCCCAACAGGCAGGGAGAAATTTAAACTGGTACCAGGAACAGAGCAGCGAGGGAGTTTTTGGTACTCAGTCATAGCTTGGACCCATCCAGTTCTGATTACACCTATGCTGCAGTTCTGCACCAGTAAAGTGCAGAGTTGTGGTCTGTTTTGTGTTTGAAGCTGTAAACAGCGTGGCCTGGGGGGGTGGGAGGTTAACCCCCCGGGGTGGGAATGGGGGGGAAGGGGTGTGACGGGGCATTTCCTAGGATAGTTAAAAGTGAGGATCCACTGGGGTCAAGTGTTGTCTCTATTGGAAGGGAGATATATACATCAGCATCCCAGGAGTATCCACCAGCAGGCCACATTCACCCCCATGTGTGCCCTGCCCCAAGCTAACCTACGGTAACTAGACCCATCTTGCTGCTTCTTTTTTCTATACCCATATCCTATCTATGTATTTGCACTTCTGACCAGTATATGTATAGCTGTATCCCTATGTATGTATTGTTTGTCTAGTGTGCTCATAAGGGAGTTAAACTTTGATCCTGAGCTGTTCTGTTGTCCTGATCAAGCAAAACTCACGTGTCCGTATTCTCAGTCTCTAATATATCGCTACCCCGGGCAGGTTCCTGGCCTTGTATAAGTCTGTAATGGGCCAGGCTTATAGCTAATGAGGAACTGGTGGCAGTCTACCGGGCTGGCAGAGTTCTGTTTCACCATTGTGGGTGAACAGATCTCTCCCAGCCGTTCAAGGTTATGAGTGAGTGGGGTATCCTCTCGCACTCCCTGGGTCCGTGTGGACAGGGGTTAACTGTGAAACTGTTTCCAACTGACCTTGCGTACCCTGAGAGGGAGCACATCACAAATAGACCCCAAGTCAGGCCATCTACCCTCGAGTAGGCATAGGTCTCCTGACACATGGAAATTACCACATCCTAAATGTTCAGTAAGTGTGACCAAAACATGGCTGTCTGAAATCTTTAGGGTGTAGGAAATGTCACATGGATTCTTTTGTGTACAGTTGTGACAAATGGAAATGTTGGTCAAAAATAAGCATGCCAAAATAAAATACATAATACATAGAGCATGTAGGCAATTTCAGCTCTTTGACAATTTTTATAAACATGCCCCACACATTCTGGAAAGTAGAGGCTCAGGTTCATTTTCCCTTTTTATATAGCCCTACATGGACCATAGCTTCTCTCTTGACCATTTAACCAGGAGACAAGGACAGAAAATAGACAGGAAACCACTTTAAAGCAACAAACAGCAGATTGTGAACGTCACTGAATCTTTCTATTTACTGGAAGCTTTTAAATCCTAAGAATAAACCAAAGCAAAATAAAAATAGGGAAACTTATAACTTCAATAATTCTAGGAGTTTCTTAAAATGACAAGACTGTCAGCACCTCTGATTTATTGCATTTGGCATTAGCGAGCAAACAAGTACATGCACTTGATTCATGTCATCACATAAGCTTTGACATAAACTAGACAAACTTCAAAGACTCTGATAAGATATGTTTAACCTGAGACTCATAATCAAAGTTCCAACAGAATTGTACATCAGGGTTAGTTGATTAACTGTATATTGATTATAAAAAAATATGTGGTGATGATTTAGGAGCCTTAGATGTTGAAATCTTTTAATGTCATGTGGACAAAACCGTTCTATTATGTTGGGCTTGTTTATGTAGAAGAGACAGATGCTTTGGTTTCCAAATCCTTGCAAAATATTTTAATTTAGGCTTATTGCACTTGGCTGTATAAGGTCAGTTCACATGAAAAATCCACCATGTATCCATAGCAGGAATCCATGTGGATTTCTGCTGCTAATTTTATCTTTTGTGCGGTGGATTTTGCTACATAACAGGATGCGGATTAGCCCCATTTGAAGCATCCTGTTTTGTAATACAGAAATCGCGCAGAGCTAAGGAAAGGTCCATACTTCGAGTCCATAATACAATGCCATGCAGGGGCCAACTCCTTTAGTCAAAAGAGAGTCTTGCTTGCTCTGTTGGACTCAGTCTGTCCATGCATTCATTTAAATAGCCAATGTGTAGTATTATATGTCTTGCTGGCCAGTCTCTGGTGATAACAGATGATCATTTAGGATTTCTGATCAACAACTTGCTGGCTTCAATTAATAGGTGTTTCCATCATGCACTTTGATTGGATTTTATGGGATAACCCATTAAAGTCTGATCGTTGTGGGTCTCACCTTTGGGATTGACACTTATCTTGGGAACAGGCCCCTAAAAGTCTTGGCTGTGAATGGAGAGCTGTTTGCACTACCATAGAACAGAATGGAGAGTTGTGGGTAAGCACAACCAGCTCTCCACTCTGTTCGAGACTTTTGGGGGGCCTGTCCCCAGATAAGTGTGGGTTTCAGAGGTGGAACCCACATCCATCTGACTTTGATGGTTTACAATTTCCTATTGATATTCCATCAAAGTGTATGGTGGGAACACACCTTTAAAGAGGGGTTGTATATATATGTGAGAACCCCTTAAACTCTTAATAACCAGCCTATAGCAATAGTGGAATAATACAACATTGATACCAATGCAATTGTTTGATTGGCTCTATAATATACTGCAAAACTTCTGTATTGCAGTGCATGGAGTCTATCAAAACTGTCAGATATCCTATCAGAGCCCACCTAAGTGCACAGCATCTAATGGAATAAATAGCTCCAATCAAAGCACAGTGGTTTGGCTGGAATCGGACAACTGAGCACTCCCTTACATGGAGTGGAACATAGATAAAAAGTTTGAACTAGAACACCATGAAAATACATTGCTGTGGTATATGTCCCTTTAAAGGGGTTTTGCCAGGACGTGCCTTATCTGCTAAGAAGCAAATGTAAACAAGCCACGCTAGCTGAGAGAGAGAGAGACACAGCCAAAGCACAGAGCCGTGCATAAGGGATCGTGTGAAATGTTCACTCAAATTATCAAACTACAACTAGTGGATTCTGTATACAAAAGACAACACCTTTCCTCCACAGCAGCTTGAAAGTTTCTTCATGTTCCCTGTCATCAGATAAAGCAGAAATCTACTCAGATAATCACGCTACATCTAGTGGATTCTGTATACAATACACAACATATTTCTACCTGGTGCATTGAAAGCTTCTTCAGCTCCCTTTCATCAGATAAGAAGTGTTGTCTGAGCAAGCCCGGCCAGCAGCTCTTGTCAGGTCCTATCTAATAGAAGCTTTGAAGTAACTAAGGGCAGGTAAGGCAGCCTGTAGCTCTCTCGGGCTGCAATTTTTGTAATCACATATATTTAGAAAAGTGATTAAATACCCATTTTGGAGGATCCCACGTCAACATTACATCGTAGCAAAACCCCTTTAATGAAAGCCACAAAAAGGCATATTGGCTGTTATAATGGGATCCATAAATCAAGGGAGATCCAGTATGTACAATGGCAATTAAAGTCAAAATATTAGTGCCCTACTCAGATTCAATCAGTGGTAGAACTATATATAGTGTTGTAATAGTGTTTAAATTACAATGCTGTTATGCTCTGATGCTAGAAAAATAATTTGTTTCCAAACCAGTTATCTTTTTCCACTTATATTTGAATACACAGTATTGCAGAATGTGAGGACCCTTAGCTGGTCCTTTTTATATGTACAGTACTGGCAAACAGTGAAGTGCTACATATTTGTGGGTGACATTTTCTAGCAACCTCAAGTAGAACACTTAAGGTATTTCTCAAAGTACATGACTCTGGTTGGTGTTCATACATTCACAGGACATTTTGCTCTTATCAACTTTTCATTGACACATTTGTTTGATTAAGTCACAATATATTTTGGAATCTGAATAGAGATGAAGATAAAGGCGCATATGTGAAAAACACGCAGCACTGCACATAAGTCCTGGACTATGCCGTATATGGCAAGCGGCAGCTACTGGAGGTCAAATGAGGCATTTTAGATGTATGAGCGGATGGAGGTCGCCGTTATTCAACCTTTAAAGAAGTCTGTTTTTACAGCTGTGCAGTAAAGTGGTTTAAAACCTTCTTTACGGAAGAGAAAGTCAAACTAAACCAATGTAAAGCATGAGGTTATAATAGTTTCTCATTCTACCCGATGATGGTGTGGTTCAAGAAGACAATCCAAATTGTAGAAATGTTCTGCCAATGTTCCTAATATAACATTTAGTTACATAATAATATGTTTCCTGTTTGCGAAAGAGCAGAAACTCCATTCAGAGAACTAAATGATCAATCACAACCTATTTGCAATGTTAAATCGACACATCGCATCCCTGTAAGGTCTGATACACATAGGGTGACATGTATGTACGGGAGTGCACCAAAAACTGTCACAGCCCTGTTCTCTAGATGTATGAGCAGGCGCACTGCAAAAGTAGGCACATTTTGCGGCAGCCGCTCCACTTTGTAATGCCTCTAAGATGTGGGGGGCATTCTGCGGGCATGTCGCACCAGAACATTATGATTCTAAACATTAATGAATGTAGTAAGGCAAAACTAGGATGGTTTAACACTTAGAACTGCCAGACCAAGTTAAAAGCAGTCTACCTAACCCAAGTTGTCGTAGTAGAACTACAATGTGCCTGGATGTGTGACCCGCAGAAGAACAGATTCTTACATTCTGGCTTAGTCTACACTGTTTTAAAGTTATTTAGAACTGGCCACTATGCGCCTAGATCAAACATGTCACCCATAGTGTTTTGAGGAGCCTATTTGTGATATAAGTCAGGATGCCATAAAGATTTATCCTGACAGACACCATTGTGGGACCCTATGGGGCTACAGACTTCTATAGGGCAATTTTAGTCCTAACTGGACTATATTTATTGCATTTAAGAGACCGTATATGGTTTGTATACTGTATACTATGCTTTTGTGTCCAATGCAGAAACTGTATATGTTCACTAAAAATGTCAAACATAGTCTAAATAGGACTACCTTTTCCCTATTTATGTCTATAGGAGCCCCATCCTGTATCCATTGGGATACATTTTTACAGCATCTTGATGGATACCAAAAATGGGCTGCCAAAAACTTTGTGAATGGAGCTTAACACAAGTTCTTTTCATATGTGTATGACGAGCAAGGTAGTGTTTATCCTTGTGGAGACTGCCAACTAGGGCACAGAGTTTTAAGCAATGCTTACTGGGAAAAAGGTATGCAAATTAATTCTGCAATCAGATGAACAACATTTGGCTCTCTGGTGCCACCTATTGTAAGTAACTACCTAGTAAGTTAATATTCAACCCATAAAAGAGCTTTGAAACTAGACTAGAGACTACCATTCAAACCACACTCTTATCTAAAAGGAAGTGAACCCATCAGTAGACAGCTAGGCGAAGGTAGGCGACCGCCTAGGGCACCGCTTTATCCCAGGCAGAAAAGCAGGCTGAATTCTCCATTGGAGGGACACTATGGGCCTCATGTATGAAAACTGTCTACGTCTAAAACTCACTTTGTTGCGCATAGCAGCCAATCAGTGCGCCCCTCTCATTTCATATAGTGCTCTGACAAAATGAGAGGGGTGCTCTGATTGGTTGTTGTGGGCAACATAGTGAATTTTAGACCTGGACAGTTTTCATACATGTTACCCTATATGCCTTATTTGCCTAGAGCACCTGAATACCTTTTCCCAGTCCAGGATGTTTGGGGTTTTCAAAATAATAATTTGCTTGCCACTTTTTGTAAAAAAAAATTTTGTTTCAGCGCTTTTACAATTTCTGTCTGTGAAGAGGACATACACAGTTGAGAATTGAAAAGAACTGGAAAATACACGCTCAAGTTTGACAAACAACTACCTTAAGGTAGGTGCAGAAGGTAGCTCAAAGTAGAAGAGGCAGATTATGATTTCAACCACAGGGTAAGTTGTTTTTTTTTTTGTTTTTTTTTGCCTGTTCAGTGAAAATGCAGTGCCTGTAGGACCAACTGTAGGGAGACCATATAAAACAAATAATAATCCAGCATCCAGCACTTTTATTCAAATAAACATTTACAACCTATGACTTTTTGAGGTCCTGAATGGATCAAAAGTATGGTCATTAAAAAGAGCTAGAAAAGACAAAGGATAGGGAATTAGGCAAAACCTAGTACATATTTACATACATTATAGCATGTTAATATATAGATTGGTCATAGTGGACACAGTATAACTTAAAGGGATTTTCTCACTACAAAAATTACTTTCAACATGAAGGGACAGGTAATTGAAGACTTTTTCTAAATACATTAGTCAATAGATTGTACTTTACTTGAGAAAGGCTCTTTTCAGAGCTGAAAAGTTGCCGGGGAATAAAAGAAAACACTTATTTTTTGAATTCGTGCTGTTCTCATTTTTTATTTGTATTTTTGGACTTGGTTCGGTCCTTGGGACGAGCACTTTTTCTTCCCTTTTTGCTAGTGCTGTTTCATTGATAGATTCTTTAGGTTATACTTTAGTCATGAGATAAAAGATATTTTATGTGCTCTGAGTGCATACATAATTCTATGGATACCTGACCATAACTCTGTTATCTAATTAGAGAGCAGAGAACAGGGAGTGATGTCATCATGGACAGATCAAGCTCACTCCCTCAGTCCAGAGCAAACCAATTATCTGTAATACGATTACAGATAAGCAATTGTTTTCAGTCTTTACAGCACATGTAACTTCTGTTTACTGAAGAGTAGCTCTCCTGCACTTGTCAGTGTAATGGTTCAGCTAGTTACAAAGAGGCTAAATAAGCTAATCACTGCTATAGAAACACCAACCACCTGAAGAGACAGAGAGAGTGTAAAACTCCTGTAAAGGGGTTTTCTCACCATGTTTTTTCACAGTTCCAGTTTGGTTTAAGAGGCAGAAATAGTGGATCCTCTGGATCACTGCGAAAGATGGAAAGGAAGCAAGGTTTAAGGAGCCCCCCGGTATTTCCCAGAGCCTGTTGCAAGGCCACTCAGGTCGATAGTGAAGGTGCAGACATGGTACAAGAGGAGCAAGAAGTTATAAAAGAAACATTTATTGAATTATATATTTCTAAATGTTGTGACCGCAGATACATTAACTCAAAAAGTTTATTTTTACTCCCATAGAATCTCTGTGCTATCTTCACTAAAAGTTCCAAAAAAGTGCCATTCTATATATGTTGGGAATCAAGGTCTGTTTTTGTGCTCATTCTGTATTATCTTGATTTTGTGCTGTGACCTGTGTCTCAATGTGGTCTGCAGCCACAACAGTTGTTGATAGAAAGTGTAATGTAGTACACTGAAAATGATATGTATTCTGTATTGTCATTAAACCATTTCGTAGATTGTGAGTCTACAAGTCCTGTAGCTCAGACTACCACCCCCCCCCCCTGTTGAAATGGAATTTGTAGAATAAGTCTGTAAAACCTTACACAAGGCCTTTTTAGTCACTTATATTACTCAAATGTTTATATAACATGGGCTATATGCCTTTTATTACGTTTTATTGTCAACTTTGTGTAGGCAAGCTGTCAAGAATACTTGATGGAAAACCACACCATATCATCACAGTTTGTGGCCTATGACCCCATAGACTCATCAAGGAGTAGGCACAACAGTTCAGAGATCATTGATCTGCCCCACAGCAGAAGCGAGTCCGTATTGCCACTATGGGGATAGTAAGCAACCCCCCTCATTAGAAAATCAAGTGTCCACCCACCTATTATATTTTTAACCCAAATGTAAAAGGCAGCCGAAATTATGAGAGGGGAGGGGAAACCTGGACGGGAGTTTTGGGGCCAAATAAAACACAGGGCCAGACTAAAACCCTGTGTTCATAGCCTGGGGTTCAATTTCTGATTGAGCTGTGTTCCATCCCCCTTTATCCAAAACCCCTTGGATCTGAAAGCTGACACATTTGAAAGTGTGAAATCTTTCTAATTTTTATCCCTTTTATTTTTATAACTGTTTGATGCATATGTCATAGTCATTGTTGTTGTATTTTGTTTATGTAAGCATTGTAAATCGTTTAATTTACCGTTAATACGTTAATTCTTGTCACTGCACGGATCCATTTCCTTGAAGGAGTGTATTTTTTTGTAGCTGCTGGAGAGCAGTGAGGTGATCAGCAGTCCTTCCTCTCTGATCTCCTGTCTTTTGATTATTGAAGGAAGGTGGTGGCAGCGGGATAACTGGGGTGTGGAACTGTCTTGGGGTGCGATTTATGTTTTGATTCTCTACCTGTTTGGGAGAGGTGAGCGCAAGTGGAAATAAATCGACTCCAATTACAGTGGCCCCCATTTCACGTGTGGTGAGTGTGTACGTGACAAATTGGTGGCAGAGCGGGGGGATATTTTTCTTTTATTGCAGCATTAGTGCATGGTTTAAGCAATTATTCCCTGCACTAAAGGACTGGCTGTATCTTTGTGAAGATTACACCAGTCTTACAAGAAGTAACGCAGTGCTTACTTGACATACGTGCAATCAGTTTCCCTTCCCTGTTTTTCTTTTCTATCTTTTATTTGGCAAAGGGTGCTTTGTAAGATGACAGCCCTGTACAAGAAGCAGAGTAATGAATCTCTCATCACCCTCTGTGAAGAGAGAGGGATTGACCCGGCAGCCAAGACGAAGGTTCTGCTGATCCGTGAGCTCGTGGAGCAGGATTTGCAGCAGCTGGACTCGGCGTCAGAGAACAAAACTGACAATGCACAGGTCCAATTGACGGAATTTGCTCCCGAAATAATATCCCCTGAGGACACACGCAGCAGCAGTTCTCAGGGAGGCTTTGCCTCTGCCTTGGGCATGGCTTTGCAGCAGCTTGGTGCTTGTGACCCTAATTTGCGCCTACAATTTATCCTGCAATACCAACAAACAGAGAGAGAGGCTGCGGAACACCAGGCTGTGCGAGAGGCAGCCGAGCGCCGGGCAGAGAGAGAATAAGAGACTGCAGAGCGCCAGGCTGAAAGGGACCTCAAGTTGCAGCTGGCGTGACTTGAAAGGGGTGAGGTTTTGCCACAGCCTCATGTCCAGGACACAAACCCTTTGAAACCCCGACCAGAACACTTTCCTCTGATGGAAAAGAATGGGCACGATATCTGACCCCAGGACTAAGGGGCAAAGCCTTGGAGTTTTTTTTTCGGACCTCCCACCAGAGCAAGACGGGGACTATGATGCCATAAAGAGAGCTCTGGTCATGAAATATCACCTCACTCCGGAGGTGTATCGCAGGAAATTCCGGAGTCTGCAGAAAGGTCCCACTGACAGCTACGCAGATGTGGAGGGCAACTTAAGTGTCACTTGCAAGCAATGGGTAGAAGGACTCTGTTTCCAGCTTTGACGATCTGTTGAATCTAATGGACAAGGAGCAGCTTCTTCATATCTGTCCTGCAGATGTGCAGCAATTTGTCTGCGACTGGAAGCCCAAGACGTCCAGTAACGCGGCCGAACTGGCAGACTCATATGTTACCAACAGGATTCCAGAAGCCTGGAGAACACCTGAGTCCACCTGGAGGAGAGGTAAGCCTGCTGGGGATCCCCCTTCTCCTCCCCATCGATCACCTGGGCACCCTCCTAGTACTCCTCCCGGATCTCCGAGACCCACACGCCAATTGACTGACATGTGCAAATGTTTTATATGCAACAAAGTGGGGCATGTTAGTGCCACTTGTTCAGACAAGCGGAGGAGTACCCCTATGCCCACAGCGCCCCCCGGAACAGGCCCTTCCATCTATCTTATAACTGGGACTGCCGGAAGGAGAAAGCATAACCTTCAACCTGTCACCGTGGGCAGAAAAGTCCCTGGGCTTCAAAGCAGGGGAGCAGAGGTGATGTTTGCTTTCAGAGATGGGGGATGTGAGATATTTTTCCCGGGAAAAGACCATGTCCCTACGGATTTGGTGGAGTCCGTCTGCTATACCAATGGCAGGGTTTTTTGGAGGGGGAGGGGGACCGGGGGGATGAAAAGTGGGGGTTTCTCACTATCCCCTACCCGGGTTTTAAAGGGAATTGGACCGGGGAGTGATGCAGTTAATTATGTTCCAGTTTCCCCCACGGTAAACCCCCACAAACCCCAATATGTGATTCCCCAAGAGACGTCAATACCCTGGGAAATGCCCAGATGTAAAGGGGAAATCTGACAGTGGATATATTCAGAAATAATGTCCTGATATGTGTACGTGAAAAATGACTTTTCTTATGCATCCCTTGGACCCATAGTCAGGATGTCTGTAAGCATCAGATTTGTGTGTCAACTGACCAGTCCCAGGTGAAATCCTCTGCAGAGGAGGTCAAATTGCAAGCTGATGTGGATGTATCGCAGCCTGTTATGGGGCCCTGCTGAGTACCCCACCTGTGTGCTGGTGTTACGGAGTCTAGGTGGTTGGGCCAGACCTCCCATTTATCAAAAAAGTTTTGCGGGACCGATGTATCCCCTCCAAGGTGTTTCCGCAAACTATATGGACCCTGGCCCTATTCCCGCCTGTAATGCTGGGTGCCCTTGTTAATCACTACAAAAGACAACAATTTCTTTGGAGTGGGGTGTGCCTGTTACAAAAGGGATCAGCCTGCCAGTATGACTCAGACTGTTGTGGACAATAATAATGTATCCAAGTCTGAGGGCGTATCTCATACTGTTATGGACAATAATGATTTATCCAAGCCTGAGGTTGTATCTCAGACTGTTGCAGACAATGATCATGTATCCAAGCCTAAGTTCGCATCTCAGACTGTTGTTTACAATAATAATGTATCCAAGCCTAAGGGTGTATCTCAGACTGTTGTGTACCATAATAATGTATCCAAACCTGAGGGTGTATCTCAGACTGCTGTGGACAATAATAATGTATCCAAGCATGAGGGTGTATCCCAGATGGTAATGTGGGGGATGGCCATCCCTAAGTCTGTTGTCCATGATACCGACAGGTCAGTGGATGTGCCTGAGCCCACTGATGCATGTCGATCTGTTATGAACAGTAGGGGTGTATCCAAACCAGTTATGTATGATCCTGCCTGCCCTGTGGGTGTATCCAACCCCATGGAGTGTAATGGTGATCCCTTCCAAGCTGTTGGATCCAAATCCAAACTGTGGGATAATCTCTGCCAAGGTTATTCCCTGGGGCCTGAAGTGGGTAAGACTTTAGACCCCAGTCATAGAGGTAATGTGTCCACACATGTAACCTGTGATATGTAACGCCCAGCAGGATTCCTCCAACACCCGATATCTGATGGTTCAGATGCAGAAAGGGCATTGAGCGTGGTAATGCCGATGGTCTCTCTCGCGAGGGGAGTATGGAGGCGGAGGTGGGCTCAGGAGATAGCAGGTGAGCCAGTCCCCCATGCCCACTCCAAAAGGGGGAGGTGTAATGTAGTATACTTAAAATGATATGCATTCTGTATTGTCATTAAACCATTTCTTAGATTGTGAGTCTACAATTCCTGTAGCTCAGAATACCACCCCCCCCGTGGGAATGGAATTTGTAGAATAAGTCTGTAAAACCTTACACAAGGCCTTTTTAGTCACTTATATTACTCAAATGTTTATATAACATGGGCTATATCCCTTTTATTACGTTTTATTGCCAACATTGTGTATGCAAGCTGTCAAGATTACTTGATGGAAGACCCCACCATATAATCACAGAGGTGGCCTATGACCCCATAGACTCCTCAAGGAGTAGGCACAACAGTTCAGAGGACATTGATCTGTCCACAGTAGAAGCGCAGTCCGTGATTGCCATCTTTTGGGGATAGTAAGCAACAACCCTCATTAGACATCAAGGGCGACATGTATGAACGGGCTTTTCACCCGATTTCTGGAGCATCCTGCGCCTCACCGGCCCGAAGCCCTTGTCGGACGCAGGGATGCGGTGTTAGGCGCAGCGTTCGCCACTTTCAGCTGCGCCCCGCATGAAGGGGCGTGCAATGGGCGCGGTGTGGGCGCGCTGTAGGCGTTCCAGGGCGGGACGCGGTCTGGTCTAAACGAGCCGGAGGAGGCGAAGTGAAGCGTAAACGGAACATGAGAGGAAACATAGAAGATCGCAAGAGAAATCTCAGCTCTCAGCTCTGTGCGGCATGGAGTATGATTAAAAAAAAAATCGCCTTTATAAAAGCGGAAAACATTATCAGAAAAAGCTCAAACCTTCAAAAATAAAAAAATAAATAAAAAAAAAAATCACTTTCCAAAAATCCAGAACGGCGCAACATCAGGAATTAGGATTTTGGAAATTGCCAGGAAATACAGTAATTCAAATTTTGTAAGCGCTTTTCATTGGTCGGCAGAAACCAGCAAATCAGAATAGGAGCGACAGTGAACCATTAAAACCTATGGAGAAGTATGGACCAATCAAAATCAAAGGCGGGACAGTTCAAAATACAGTAAAAATGAAGAAAAGAGCTGATTGGTTGAGCTAGTGGGGGCTTGGCTATCTCAGCCAATCCGAACAGGAACGACAGGGAACCATTATAACCTATGGAGAAGTTTTGACCAATCAAATTCAAAGGCGGGAAAGTTAAAAATACAGTAAAAATGCAGAAAAGAGCTGATTGGTTGAGCTAGCGGGGGCTTGGCTATCTCAGCCTATCAGAATAGGAGCTACAGGGACCCATTATAACCTATGGAGAAGTTTTGACCAATCAAATTCAAAGGCGGGACAGTTGAAAAAACAGTAAAAATGCAGAAAAGAGCTGAATGGTTGAACTAGCGGGGGCTTGGCTATCTCGGCCAATCAGAGCGAGAGCTACTTGTCCCATTGTAGTCTATGGAGAGATCGGGGCAATGAAACTCGGCGCTCAGCGACGTGCGGCATGGAGTATGATTAAAAAAAATCATTTTTATTAGGTGTAAAATATTCTGTGAAAAAGAGCTGAAACCTTCTATAAACATAAATCAATCAAATCCCTAACAATGCGTTTGTCGCCGAGACCGGCGCTACATCGGGAATTGCAATATAGAGAATTGCCGGGAATACAGTAATTCAAATTCTGTACACTCTTCTCATTGGTCGGCATAAACCAGCCAATCAGAATAGGAGCAACAGTGGCCCATTCTAACCTATGGAGGAGTAATGACCAATCAGAATAGGAGCGACAGGGACCCATTATAACCTATGGAGAAATATTGACCAATCATATTCAAAGGCGGGACAGTTCAAAATACAGTAAAAATGCATAAAAGAGCTGATTGGTTGAGCTAGCGGGGGCTTGGCTATCCCGGCCAATCAGAGCACGAGCTACTTTCTCATAGAATTCTATGCGGAAAAGAAATGCAGAGCGAGCTCTATTTGTGATTGGCTAACTTAAAAGAGGCGCAGTTATTTGGACCAATGGGAGAGCGAGCGACGCTCTTATAGGTTTTCTAATGCAATCTAGAATAAAACTGTACATGGCCGAAATCAAATGATAAGACTACAGAAGTTGTACCGATGTGTATATAAAATGATCAATAATATGGGGGTAAAGAAAAAAAATATTCAATAAAATCATGTTTATTTTTTTATATTCGTTAGCCAAGGATCAATAGTATGGGTGTAACGAAAATAAAGAAATAAACACGATTTTATTGAATTAATATTTTTTTTTCTTTACCCCCATATTATTGATCATTTTATATACAGATCAGTACAACTTCTGCAGTCTTATCATTTGATTTCGGCCAATAAGTTAGCCAATCACAAACAGAGCTCGCTCTGCATTTCTTTTCCCCATAGAACTCTATAAGAAAGTAGCTCGCGCTCTGATTGGCCGGGATAGCCAAGCCCCCGCTAGCTGAACCAATCAGCTCTTTTCTGCATTTTTTACTGTATTTTGAACTGCCCCCCGCCTTTGAATATGATTGGTCAATATTTCTCCATGGGTTATAATGGGTCCCTGTCGCTCCTATTCTGATTGGTCAACTCTCCTATAGGTTAGAATGGGCCACTGTTGCTCCTATTCTGTTTTGGCTGGTTTTTTGCCGACCAATGAGAAGAACGTCCCAGAATTTGAATTACTGTATTTCCCGGCAATTCTCTATATTGCAATTCCCGATGTAGCGCCGGTCTCGGCGACAAATGCGTTGTTCGGGATTTAATTGATTTATGTTTATAGAAGGTTTCAGCTCTTTACAGATGATATTTTACACTTAATAAAAATGATTTTTTTGATCATACTCCATGCCGCACGGCGCTGAGCGCCGAGAATTCATTGCCCCGATTTCTCCATAGACTACAATGGGACAAGTAGCTCACGCTCTGATTGGCCGGGATAGCCAAGCCCCCGCTAGTTCAACCATTCAGCTCTTTTCTGCTTTTTTACTGTATTTTGAACTGTCCCGCCTTTGATTTTGATTGGTTCTAACTTCTCCATAGGTTATAATGGGTCCCTGTAGCTCCTATTCTGATTGGCCGAGATAGCCAAGCCCCCGCTAGTTCAATCAACCAGCTCTTTTCTGCATTTTTACTGTATTTTGAACTGTCCCGACTTTGAATTTGATTGGTACATACTTCTCCATAGGTTTAATGGTTTATTGTCGCTCCTATTCTGATTGGCTGGCTTCTGCCGACCAATGAGAATAGTTTACAGAATTTGAATTACTATGTTTCCCGGCAATTTTCAATATCCAAATTCCCGATGTAGTGCCGTTCTTGATTTTTGGAAAAAGTGATTTTATTTTTTTAAGTAGGTTTCAACTCTTTTTCAGAGAATGTTTTACGCCTTTATAAAGGCGATTTTTTGATTCATACTCCGCATGGACATCTTTAATGATTTCTCGCTGTTTTCCAGCCTGTCTCGAATCGGAATATATGTTCGGCGCAGTCCCCGCACTGCGCCTAAGTCCCACACTGAGCCCCAACACTGCGAGGCGCGGTGAACTTTTCCCCGCATGTTTTGAGCGCACCCCTCCTCGGACGGCGAATCTTAAGCGCAGCCCCGCACTGCGCCCAAGTCCCCGCACTGCGCCTCACACACTGGCAAGGCGCGGCGGACTTTACATGTTATGTATGAGCGCACTCCCTCGGGTGGCGAATCTTGGGCGCAGCCCCGCACTGCGCCCCACACACTGGCGAGGCGCGGCGGACTTTACATAAAATGTATGAGCGCGCCCCGGCTCCGACATAAATCAGGTGCAAATTTCGCCGGAAAACTGGCGAAAAGGTGCGCCCCGACGTGGCAAGCTTCATACATGTCGCCCAAGTGTCCACCCACCTCATTATATTTTCAGCCAGTAAAAGGGCAGCCAAATTTATGAGAGAGGAGGGGAAACCTGGACAGAGAATCTGTGTTCATAGCATGGGGTTCAATTTCTGATTGAGCTGTGTTTCATCTCCCTTTATCCATACCCCTTGGATCTGAAAGCTGACGCATTTGTAAGTGTGAAATCTTTCTAAGTTTATCCCTTTTATTTTTATAACTGTTTGATGCATATGTCATAGTCATTGTTGTTGTATTTTGTTTATGTAAGCATTGTAAATCGTTTAATATTAAAGTTACCGTTAATACGTTAATTCTTGTCACTGCACGAATCCATTTCCTTGAAGGAGTGTATTTTTTTGTAGCTGCTGGAGAGCAGTGCTTCCTCTCTGATCTCCTGTCTTTTGATTATTGAAGGAAGGTGGTGGCAGCGGATAACTTGGGGTGCTGGAACTGTCTTGGGGTGCGATTTATGCTTGATTCTCTACCTGATTGAGAGGTGAGCGCATGTGGAAAAAAATCGACTCCATTACAGTGGCCCCCCAGTCACGTGCTGGTGAGTGTGTATGTGACAGAAAGTATCTGAGCATGAATAATATGTGAACAAGGATCTACAGTATCTCACAAAAGTGAGTACACCCCTCACATTTTTGTAACTATTGTAGAATAGCATTTCAGGGGGCAAGATATAACACTGGTACAATGTAAAGGAGTCAGTGTACAGCTTGTATGAGAATGACTGCTTGTGTGTTCTCATAATAATACAACCATAACAATGTCTAAACCGCTGGCAACAAAAGGGAGTACACCCATAAGTGAAAATAGACAGAATGTGCCCAAAGTGTCAATACTTAGTGGAGTTCACTAGAGCTTCACAGGTTGGATGTTAGAGACCTTGAGCTCCTCCACCTTCCATTTGAAGATGCCCCAAAAGTGCTCAATAGCATTTAGGTCTAAAACATGCTTGATCAGTCCAGGACCCTTACCCTCATTTTCTTTAGAAAGGCAGTAGTCATCCTAGAGGTATGTTTGGGGTCATTGTCATGTTGAAATACTGTCCTGTGACCTAGTTTCTGAAAGGAGGGGCTCATATTTTGCTTCAGTATATCACAATACTTGATAGCATTCATGGTTCCCTCAATGAACTGTAGCTCCCCACAGCCGGCACTCATGCAGCCCCAAACCGTGACAATCCCAACTACATGCTTAGCTGAAGGAAAGACTTAATTGTCTTTGTACTCCTCACCTGGTTACCACCACACACTCCTCATGAGAGCACAGAACATGGTTCCAGTAATTCATGTCTTTAGTCTGCTTGTCTTCAGCAGACTGTTTGCTGCCCTTCTTGTGCATCCCTCTGTGGTGACAGCCATGCAGATCAGTTTGATGCAGTGTGTGGTGTATGGTTTGAACATTGACAGCTTGACCCTTCACCCCTTAAACCTCTGCAGAAATGCTGACAACACTCATTTGGTTGACACAAGGCCTGAGTGGAACCTGTTGTGTTATACTGCTGCTTACTGTATATAGCCTAGGCCATATTTATCTAGAGCATCAATTCTTTTTTTCACATCTTCATACAGTTCTTTGTCATGAAGTGCCATGTTCAACTTCCAGTGACCAGTAAGAGAGAGTTTGAGTAATAACACCAAATTTAAATATCTGCTCCCCATTCACACCTGAGACTAACGAGTCACATGACACCATGGAGGGAAAATGGCAAATTGGGCACAATTTGTGTACTCACTTTTGTCGCCAGAGGTTTAGACATCGATGGCTGTGTGTTGGGTTATTTTGAGGGCACAGCAAATTTACACTGACTACTTTACATTGTATCAAAGTGTGCTATCTTCAGTGTTGTCAGATGAAAAGATATAATACAATATTTACAAAAATGTGAGGGGTGTACTCACTTTTGTGAGATACTGTACGCACATTATCCCTCTCTATAGGTATTCATTGTGTAAAGAAACCCTGCAGCCCATGAAGTGGTGGCCTACAAGATCAACACTTAAAGGGGTTTTGCCACGATGTAATGTTGATGTGGGATCCTCCCAAAATGGGTATTTAATCACTTTTCTAAATATATGTGATTACAAAAATTGCAGCCTGAGAGCTACAGGCTGCCTTACCTGCCCTTAGTTACTTCAAAGCTCTATTAGATACGACCTGAGAAGAGCTGCTGGCCGGGCTTGCGCAGAGAACACTTCTTATCTGATGAAAGGGAGCTGAAGAAGCTTTCAAGGCACGGGTAGAAATATGTTGTCTTTTGTATACAGAATCCACTAGTTGTAGTGTGATTATCGGAGTAGATCCCTGCTTTATCTGATGACAGAGAACATGAAGAAGCTTTCAAGCTGCTGTGGAGAAAAGGTGTTGTCCTTTGTATACAGAATCCACTAGTTGCAGTTTGATTATTTGAGTGAACATTTCACACGATCCCTTATGCACGGCTCTGTGCTCTGGCTGTGTCTCTCTCTCTTAGCTCAGCGTGGCTTGTTTACATTTGCTTCTTAGCAGATAAGGCACGTCCTGGCAAAACCTCTTTAAGACCAAATTGAGCCATTGCCAAAGTATGACCTTCTCCAGTAAACTTTACTTACATTGTCCAGAAGAACCCCTTTAATAATACATTACAGACATGACTGGCTGACCGCTTGTCAAGATTTGACATTGCCATCTGTAATATATACAGTAAAGTCTTAGAATTTTTTACACACACCTGGTAGTTTTAGGCTTTTAAGTATTATATTGCATTTTACATTTGGTACTAAGAGGAAACTATTATTTTTTGTGATTAAAGTGAAGTGCAGTGCACTGTGTTCTTCTCTAAAGTGCACATGATGTTACGGCATCTCCAGATCATAGGTGTACACTGTAGATAATAATTTCCCTACTTATGTGTGGTCCAATGAGAAATGAAGCAGACACATACATCTGCTTCCATCCTTCTCTCAAACCTTTCTAGCAACACAAGCACAATCAAACAGATGCGGCTGCTTGTACTTATAGCAATTCATCCTGTGGGATCATTTAGCAGATGTGTTCTCTTTCAATAATCTTCATATGCAGATTGTTTAATAATATGTTTGAGGACAGAATTGCCTGTGGTAATTCACAAGCATCCAGCAAATTGTTATTGTAATTATATGTGGTCCTGGAGCTAGATTTAAAGGATTTTGGTTTAAAATACATTTTAAGTATGATTTTTGAAGCTTTGGCATACATTTTATATATTGATATTTACTATCTTTTGTCTATACCCTTTCTAAAAAAGAGACTAGGGTCCATTTTTTATATCATATTTAGATATACAGTACAGTTAATTTTATTTGGAGATAACCCATGTGGCCACATGAAGTCTGTGATTATCTGTAACTGGATTTGTCCCTATTCACCCTAATACTTCTGATGTCTGATACTTTCTATTATTCAGTGTCTGCTGTATTAACATGTATGTCCTACAGGCAATAAAGAAATTTTCGGGCCAGCGCACTCGACTTCATTTTACATTCTTTATTTCTTCATAGTAAAACTATCTTGCAGAGATTTACATCAGCACTGAGCATGTTAAAATGTTAGATAGAGTTGGTGACAGAAGGAAACAGCTGATCTATAGGGAGGCTCATTGTTTTTTTCATTATGGGCACACGATATCCCGAAAGTTTGAATTACAAAATAACCTCTTTTATTTTTACTAATTGTAGAAAACAATATGTCTTGTAAGCACTGGTCAGTATAGTTTTATTCATATATATTTGTTTATTTTGATTGTGTAAATTCATCAAAGCTGAGTTAGATACAGGTCTACATCCCTCTGGAGTCCCTTGCAATTATCTGTCTTTTATGTTTCAAGATTGTTATTATGATTTAAAGGGAATGTGTCATCAGAAAATGACCTATTGTTTAACTCATTTTGTTGTTAAAGGGGATTTGCCAAGATGGCACTTACCTAGCTTCTGTCAGCAGAGAGCAGGATCTATACAAATCATGCTGAGTCATGAAGCTGCAGGGGAGAGAGGGAGGGGGGATGAGGAATCCAAGGGAGCGTCTCAAAACTTAAGTGAAATAATAAACAGTACAAGAGTGGATTCTCAATACAGCAAGACAGCCTCAGACTGCACTGTCTACCCGGTGCCTTAAGAGCTCATTCATTTTGCCTGTCATCAGATAAGAAGTGTTTCACGCAAGCGCAGCCTGTCAGCTCCTGGGTCCTGACTAGGGAAAGCTTTAATGTAACCATGGGGAACTGAGCAATGCTGTAGTTCTCAGAGTTTTCACTTTTTTAATCACATATATTTAGAAAAGTGATTAAATACCCATTTTGGAGGTTCCCACGTCAACATTACATGGTGGCAAAACCCCTTTAAGCACATTTAAAGGGGTTTTGCCACGATGTTAAATTGACGTGGGAACATCCCAAATGCAAATTAAAGCAAGTTTGTAATTATAAGTCATTAAAAAAAATGTACCATATTAGAATGACCATCTCCTTTCTGTTTCAGTTGTGTACTGCTCGTTGTTAGGGGCTCCGACCAGCACATTCTCTTCTCTGGCTGGCCGCGCTTGCCCCAGTTGAACCTTCTCTCTGTGATTGGCTGGGCTCGGGAACGCGCATTGCCACACATGCGTGCTCCCTTCCTGCCGGACCATCACATTCTTCTGTAATGTAGCTCGCAGTGCTGTCATTTCCTTCCCAAGTTCTCATCTCCACTGCGGCACCTATTCTCAGCCCTGTGTAAAAGCGCCTCTCCCCCGCTGTCAGCTGTCTCCTGCGATCTCAGCCCCGTAACCACACAGCTGATCCCTCCTGCCAGCTATGCCTGTGTCTTCACTGCTCTCCCTCCTGTAATCACAGCTGATCCCTCCTGCCAGGCATCTCGATCTCCTCACTGATCTCCCTCCGTGTCCTCACAGCTGATCCCTCCTGCCAGGCATCTCCATCTCCTCACTGATCTCCCTCAGTGTCCTCACAGCTGATCCCTCCTGCCAGGCATCTCGATCTCCTCACTGATCTCCCTCAGTGTCCTCACAGCTGATCCCTGCTGCCAGGCATCTCAATCTCCTCACTGATCTCCCTCAGTGTCCCCCAAAGCGACCCCTGCTGCCGGGCATCTCGATCTCCTCACTGTTCCCCCTCGTGTCCTCACACTGATCCCTCCTCCCAGGCATCTCGATCTCCTCACTGTTCCCTTGTGTACTCACAGCTGATCCCTCCTGCCAGGCATCTCGATCTCCTCACTGCTCTCCCTCCTGTAATCACAGCTCCTGTGTGTTGTCACTTCTCTCTGTGTTCTAGCCAACAATTGCTATTTGTGCTTAGCTAGAGCACAGGGATCTTCCCCTTGTGGGGCTGCCTGAACACTGAGTATTCAGCCTCGGGGGGGGGGGGGGGGGGGGGGGGGGCGCACAGGAGGTGGTGTGATGACCTCACAAGGGGCGGGGCTTTAAACAGGGTTTTTTTTTTCTGACGTTGAAGACGCCCCTCTTCTAGCCAGGACCATAGCAACGGGACTGGTAAGCACCAGAAGAGAGGTCGTAGCAAAACCCCTTTAAGAATTTTTGGGTCTTTTTTTTTTTTTTTTTTTACCCCTTAAAGACCCTGGATGTTTAAGTACGTCCCAGGGTCGCTAAGGGGCTTTGCGGCGGGATCGCTCCGTGACCCGCCCCACAGCCGCCAGGTGTTAGCGGCTGATCGCAGCTAACACCCGGCTGTTACAGTGTTTAACCAATTAGAATGCGCTGTAAAGATGGCCGCGCCGTCTAAATAACTGAAAAACGGTGCCGCACCCCATTCTTCACGGCTATCGGAGTCCCTGCAGCGTAACTGCGGGGACCCGATGCCTGGACATGGCAGAGGGAAGCCTTGTGAAGGCCCCCATTGCTGCCATGTTCTCGTTTTCCCCACTTCTGGACCCAGGCAGGAAGTGGGGAAACCGCCATCTTGGTACAGCCTAATGCATTGTCCAAGCAATGCATTAGGCTGTATTAACAATCACGCCCCCTAGTGGTGAAGCGCCCTAGGGGGACTCAGTGTTAAAGTAAAAAAAAAAAAAAAAGTTTTTAAGTACAAAAAAAGTATTAAAAGTTCAAATCACCCCCTTTCCCAATTTTACAAATAAAAACAATAAAATAATAAAAAAGTGACACATATTTGGTATCACTGCGTCCGAAAAAGTCCGATCTATAAAAATATCACATCACTTATCCCATGTGCTGAAAGCCATAGAAGAAAAAAAATTCTAAGCGCCAAAATTGCTTTTTTGGGTTATTTTCACGTCACAAAAAAAGTGATAAAAAAAAGTCACAATAAAAAGTACACTTCAGCGCACAAAAATTGCACCCTCACTGACGTCCGTAGTTGTTAGTACAAAAAAGTTATTGGTCGCACAAAATGCCGCCACGGCGCAAATTTCAAAAATAGAAAATGTTTGGAATTTTTTTACGGTACCAAAACATAATGGAAACCCTACATGTTTTGTATTTCCGGATTTGTGTCAACCTGTAGAATACAGATAACACATTATTTTTACCAAAGATTGACCGCCGTAAAAACAAAAAACCCGCAAACAAATTTGTCCCACTTGAAATTTTTTGGCGGTTTCCCAGTATATTCTATAGTAATATGAATGACACCACTACAAAATTCATCTTGTCCCGCAAAATAAAAGTCTTCATAGGTCTATGTGGATGGAAAAATAAAAAAGTTATGGCTCTGGGAAGGCGGGGAGGGAAAAACGAACGTGTCAACAAAAAAAAATTGCAAGGTCCTTAAAGGGGTTGTCTAACTACATTGATTCATGTTACCTCAGTCCTGTTTTCTTGGTTTCACTTTGAATTCAGGGTCGTGTTTATTGGCTTCTACTATGCTGCAGTAGAAGTCAGGTTTGTAGCTATAGCAACCAGTGCTGGCAGCCTATCAGGAGAGATCAAACAGGTCTGTAGCTATAGCGACCTGAGGAGCTGATGGAGCCCATACAAGAGGGGATATCTAGGAATAGGTAGGACACTGGTAATGGACACATATTGCAAAGCGACTTGTTTTGCAAGATCTTTAACATAAAAAGCAATCCTTGTAGTGAGACAACCCCTTTAAGGGGTTAAATCATCACTATCATTATTTTTTTTAAATCCTGAAGTCCTGCAGTTTTCACTTTGGCCACGACGCCTAATAATAGTCTATTAGTAAACTGTAAATTGCACAGCTCACCATTAGTTACTGAGATGATACAGTTCCTGGTTATTCCGAGTTGGGCGCCCAGGTCCAGCCACAGAACAAGGGATAAGGGTGGAAGCAGGTTCTTGAAATCCAAACAAAATGTGATCCAGGACTCCAAACGGTCGGAAGGTATGGGTTAAAAAATAAAAAGGACGCTAGATATGTGTGTGGACAAAGGTTCAAAAACCTTTGCCTGACTATGGACTTTTATTTTTGCCAAAAATGAGTTGGTTTGTCCCCCAAAACCTATCTGATTTTTTTTTTTAAAATTTTTATTTTTAAAAAGGGGTTTACCCCAAGATTTATAAAGATTTTCAAAAAACCCAAATTTAAACAGCATTTATAAAATGTTTTTTTTCTTTTGCCTCCTTATTAAATCATTCCAAGATCCCTTTTTGCAGTAAAAAACTTCCTACTTGCCAAAGTTCTCCAGCATCTCTTTTCAAACAAGCCCCTAGACGGGCACTGAAATTCTAGGGTCCCCCCCATTTTTATCATTGCTAGGGCCCTATATACAAACATTAGTGTTTTAAACCCCCCAGCTCTGTATTCCCTGTCTTTTTTAAATTTATAAATTTTTAGGCCCCATGAGTCACTGTGAAAACTCTACAGAGCGCAGTTCATCATTTTCATGACCCAAGTACACAACCCCCCAGCTTGAAAAATGGCCCTCGGGCCCCCCTTTAAACTATTAGTTTTCCCCTGCCAGCAGAACACTTAAGTTAAACAGTTCCTCCCCCCCCCTATAATTACTGAAAATGAAATTTAAATTTTCACTTGAAAAACTAAAATTTTTGGAATGAGTGAATGCAGATCAATCTTTCTCTACTCAGGTCAAAACCCACTAAAGAGGCGTGTTTCTGAAACGGCCGGTTCAAAACAAAACCCGTGGGGTTGATGTTAGGGTTTATTTTGGGGGGGCCCTGTAAAAAATGAAAACCATTTTTGGTTTGCAGAGAATTGGAGAAAGGGGGGGGAAGGGGTCAAAGGGGCTTTACGGGGGCCGGTTGCGGGTGCCGCGGCTTTCCCGCCCGCCGTTGTACTTCTGCTCCCCGGGCCCCCAAACCCCCGTACCCCACCAGCCCCCTCCTGGTCTGGCTCTGGCCAAACCACCGGCGGTTACCCTGCTTTAGGGCGATCGCCGACGGTGGTCGGATTTTAAAAGGGCCCGGGGCAAACCCTTAATTAAATTTTTGACCCGGGCCGGGTGGGCCCATATAAGGGAACGCCCCACACTCCTGGGCCCGTTTGTTGGGGGGTTTTTAGCAAGTCTTGAGATTTTTTTGGAGAGTCCGTCTGATTATCCGCGTACCATTTTCCCCTTTTTCCCCCTACATTCCTTGGGCCTTTCCTGTTTGCCACCCCGCCCCTGGGCCCTCTTCCTGTTTTTTGACCCCCAACCTCTTTTCCCCCCTGCCCTGAAACCCCCTGCCTTCCCCGGGCTACTCTTTGGATTAAAGATTCTGTACCACTCAAATACCCCCCGGGCCCCCATCCCCAAGCAAGTCAAGTCCAAGGGTAGCGACCTGGGAAACCTCACGGTGCAGCAAGTCCATCCCCTTTTTTGGGGCGGGGGGCCGGGGGTTGAATACCGGGGGTTATTTTAGACTCCCCCTTCCCTGGCGTGGTTTTAATTTATCATCGCTTGCGGGGTCCCAAAATTCCCCCCGGGAACCCTTACAGTAAAAACCCCGGCCCAAAGGGGATTCCGCCAGGGAAACCTCTGCCCGACTTTCGGGATGCCACAAACCCTGCCCGCCCACAACCCAAACCTTATTAAACCCAAAAGGGGCCCCATGTTTGCAAAAACCTTTGCGGCCCTTCTACCTCCCCCCTGCTGCCGCCCCCCAACCCCCTTTTAAAAACCGTTGCCCCGGGCATCCATTGCTCAAACTGCTCCAGTTTTCTGGACCCTCTCTGCAATCGGGCCGTTTCCCCCCGCAAACGATGGAGCCCCCAAAAAAATCCCGGTGGGTTAAATCAGCCAGTCCCTTCCACCCCCCCTCAGATGATGGGGCATAAATTCCCCCTACAGAGCTTTCCCACGGGGGCCTTCAAACCCGCCTCTTGTCGGAGAACCCTTGGGCGGGGGGGCCACACCACTGTGGGATCGAGGGGATCCTCTACAGCTGACCCCCAAAAAAACCTTCCCCCGGGGGGTTTCCCCGAAAGGGTCCTTTGAGAACCAGGCCTTACTTTTTTGGGGCCGCCCGCAGCACGCTCCGGGCTTGTCAGGGCGACACCACGGTCGGGATCAGTTTTTTGGTTGCGTTTCGCCCCTCTCGCTGTTGGGAGCTGGACGGGAATAACAAATTTTTGGGTGGGGGACGTTCTGGCCCCAAAGGACGAGCCACCGCCGGGGAACTAACAGCTGCCCTGGAGGGGGTTTCATCCACTTAGACACCCAAATTTTATTGGGTTTCGCCGAAAGGAAACCCAAGAGCTCCGGGCCTTAAAAACAGAAGGTCGTCCCCCACGGCCCCTTTTTAACCCCGCTTGGGGGGGCCCACTTCCCCCGAAACCCACCTTTTCCTCCTCCGTTTTTTCCCGGGAAGAAGAACCTATGCAGGTTGAGAGAGCCCACCTGACCCAGGAGGAAAAGTTCACAAACGGGCTCAAACAGATGTGTTTCTATTGGGGGCAGTTTTTGGGCCCTTTTTTTGGGGACTGTCCGGTTTCGCCCGGGGAAAATTCTGCACCTAGGGCCCCGTAGGAGAGGGAACCCTAGGTGCAGACGGCCCCTCCCCGTCTGACCATTCCCCGGGAAATTTTTTGGGGTTTCAAACCCCCCCCGCACCTTTCCCGGCCCCAAAATTTCCTTTATTGGGTTCTGGAAACGCGGAAAATTTTTATAAGCCACGAACTTGTTAAAACCCGGTTTCGTCTCCATGATTCCCTTTCAGAGCCCATGTTTTTCTTCCTTAGGCGAATTTTCTTAAAGGAAAGCTATCCCCTTCCCACTTTCCCCCCTCTCACCTTGCAAAATTGGGGGTCCTTTTACAAGGGGGAAATTTGCAACCCTTTTCGTCCTGCCTCGATCCTCGTCTGAAATCCTTTTGGGGGATCCCCGGGTTTCAGGACCATACCCCGACCTTTTACTGGGGGCCCAGGGGAAAATCATCGTTGGGGTTCCCCGGGGGTGTCTCTTTGCGTTGGGGGGCGAAGCCCCCAAACCCGCCCTCGGGTTTTGCCTTTCCGGAAATCCCAGCAAGCCCCCACCAGGGCCCACCTACACCCTACTGGGGCTTTGCCGAAGGGCTTTTTTGGGGAAAAACAGGCCGAAACTCTTCCCTCCGCACCGGGCCTTAAAGATTGTCCTATAGAACGCAACCCGGGTGTACTCCTCCCCGGGGCCGGGGCCCAATTTCCCCTCCGGGCCCCGGGGCCCAAGGCTTTTTCTTAGTACATCTGGAGAACCTCCGTAAAGGCTTCCATTCGTAAGTCCTCTTTTCCAGGGAGGAGCCCGGCTTCCTTTTCCCTGGGAAAAAAAGAAAGGGTCCCTCCGGCCCCCGCAAAACGATATCCGGACTTAAATAAAAATTTAAAAGTAAAAAAAAGCCTTTCCCCCCTGCCCTTTATCTCTGAACTTTTCCCACCTCTTGCATGGCGGAAAATCTTTTCCCAAACTTTTATTACGCGGTGCTTATAAAATTTTTTCGCATTAGAGAAGGCGATGATTGGGAAACGGGGGTTTTAATTTTGCGGGAAAGGCCCCCTTTGAGTATCTTGTTTATTTTTTATCTCTGCAAACGCCCCCGCTTGTTTTCAGAAAATTTGTTAACGAGATCTTCCGGGGCCTACTCTAAAAATCCTTTTTTATTGTTTTTCTTTTACGATTTTTTCTCCGGGAT
>JAODAL010051386.1:0-26708 GCA_025379985.1 Phyllomedusa bahiana
GGAAAATCCCCCCAAAAGTAAACCCAATTTTAAACAATAAAGGGGGGCGGTTGGGGTGCTCGAAAGACTGGCACGGAAATAACAAAATTTACTACGAAATTTTTCCCCAAAAAAATTAATACCAGATGAGAAGTTAAAATTTCCCCCTCCCGCAAAATGGCAAAAAGGGAAAATCCCCTCCCAGTTTTCGGAAACGAATACGGGGGTGCATTGGGTCCCCAAGTCTCACAAGAAGAACGGGAGAGGGCAATCCCCCAAAGCTAAAAACCGGTAAGGCCCCGGGATGGGGATGGTTTTTTTTCCGGAGAATTTTTTTAAAGTTTTGGGGAAAAACAGATCTCACACACCTTAGCAGACTCTAAAACCCAAATACTTACAAGGCCACCCATTTACCTAGACACCCCAATACGGGCACACATTAAGGTGTTACCCCAAAACGGGGTTTTTAAGGGAAACCCATACATTTACCAAAGCTCTTTCCAACCAAATTTCCCTTAAAAATGTAGTTTTAAAAAATTGCTGGCTAAAACTTTAGAGAAAGGTTACCCCAATTACCCCTAGAAATCTTTTGGCCCGCAGCAAGGGTTTTCGAAAAAGGTAAAATCTGCTGTAGAAAATTTCAAAAGGTTTTTACTGCCCTTTTAACAACAGTCCAAAGTAATAAAAACAGGCACTGGGGGGCCAGCCTTGCTTGCAGTCGATAGGGGGAAAAACCCTTTGGGACTCTGTGACTGGGGGTGGAAAATTAGCCCCTAAGTTTTTTAAAGTTAAGGGCCTTTTCCGGAATTCCGTCGTCCCTCAAACAAAAACCCCCAATAAGGGGAATTTGCATTCCGGGGTTTTGCAAACTTTTCCCCTTCAATGGGGAACCCGGCAGGGGTTCCCCAAACTCTCCCCGCTTCTTTTTTAAATTTTGCAGGGGAGCCTTTTGCCCCCAATTTTCTCCCCTTTCCAACCTTTTTTTTGGGGGAAATTTTCAGTGGGGGGGGGGGGGGGGGGGGACTAAAAAAACTTTCCATTTTGCCGACGATGTAACCCTTTTACATGGGGGAAATCGGTTGGGGATAGGAAAAACCCTTTTTAAAGGGAAAATTCCGCGTCTTCTCGAGCTGTTCGGGTTTTAAAATCAAACAAAGCAAAATCCGAACTATTACATATAGAAAAACAAAGGTAAACTTTTTACGGGGGGGGGGACAATCTAAAAGATAGGGTAATGGGCCAAAAAACATATCAATATTTTGGGTTTTAAAAATAGGGGGGCACCCCAGAATTTTATTTACCGCCTAAATTTCCCCCCGCAAAACAAAAAAAAAATAAAAGTTTTTAGAAAGGTGTCCCCCGACTCCCAATTGTCCCCTCCTTGCAAGATCCCAAACCGGGTCCGAATAAATAGGCCCCCCAAAAGGTTTTTGTTTTAAACCTAAAAACCTTTCCCCCCCCCCTACTAAAACTACGGGATGTGAAAAAAATTGAATTCAGCCTTTTTTAAAATTTTTTTGGGCCCCCTTAAAAGGCCCAGTACGCCCCCCGCAAGCTCATGCCCCCGAAAGCTCAGGGGGGAGCCCAATTTCCCAGACGTGCGTACCTAACAATTTTAGCCTGTTGGCGAGACACTGTATAGACTGGTTTCGGTTTGTACGGAATTCTTTTAAAAACCCACAAACTTTAGGCTCGTATGCTCCCCTTGGTAAATTGCGGGCCCTTATTACATACCAAAAAACGGCTTTATACCACTGAAAATCGGGGGGAATTGGTTTTTAAAGATCCCTTTCATTTTGGGAAAAGCTATCGGGAAAATAGGAAACCCCCTTGGGTCAATAAGCAAGTACTTGCCACTCCCATGGTCATCCTGAATTTTCCCGGGGCCTGGATAAAAAAACTTTTTGTGTATGGAGTAGGAAAGGAATTTGGGATTAGCATCTGTGCAAGCTGCCATCGGGAGAGTCCTATCCTTTCAGGAAATTTTAAGTAAACCCTTTACCAAAACCCGGGCCCCACCATTTTCCCAAACGCATGGGGAAAAAAATCACAAACTTTTCCCGAGGTCTAGAGCGTCAGAAAAGCAAATTTGGTTTTAAAAAAAATCACATTAGATTTGCTTTAAATGTGGACAGGGCCAAAAACACAAATTGTCACCCCCCATAAAAAAACGTACGAACCCCGCAAATTTACGCCATGGAAGGTTTCACTTTTAAAACATTTTTAAAGAAGTGGGTTTAGCAAAACCCCGAAAAAACACACATGGTTTGGGAGGCCCGAACGCAATATCAAGTGAAAAACCGTGAAAAAATGGAAAGAATCTCATTTCGTTTATACTCAAGTCGGGTTTTAAAGGCTTTTAAAATACCTCGCAAAACCCCCCCTCCTGGCAGGGCTGATAGCCCGTCCCAATTTCCAGGCCCGAAATAACTGATATGGGTCAGGGGTTGGCATGGGGGTAGCTGCCCAGGGTTTTTGGAGAAAAGCTGCTAGCCCTTGCTAGGGCAAAAGGAAATATTCAATTTAAAAATTTTCACCAAAAAGGGGGTATTATTTTAAAACCTACCCCCCTTGGGGGGGGAATAACCCTTATTTACATGTATTTTTATTGGGAGCGAAGAGAAGTATTTTAGAAAAGTGGGTGGAGCCTGATATGGTTTCCTTGGATATGGTGCTTAACAGTGTCAAAAAATATATCTCCTTGGAAATGATACTAACGGAGCGTCAGAACGATTCCCAGTCAGACAAATTCTTTGCACAATGGCAAACATTCATGACAAGATTTACGTCAGATGTGGAAATTGCCCGTATTGTGTCCCCCTTTAGGCATTCAGGATGGTATCTTCAGGCTGAGCTATCGGGAACACTGGGAAGGTTAAGGCTGCCTCCGGTCCAGCCAAGTGGATTTGGTCCCTGACTGGCCCTGGCTCAGAGAATGAGATCTCTGAACGTGATGCCTCTGTCTTTTCTCTGGCAATCATACCCTTTCACTCACATCCAAACTTCACTAGGTATTATCATATCTAATATTAAATGTAGTAGGCGAATGTCCTAGTCATGGGGATCCCGTTCTTTCTTCTTTCACTGCACGGAGTTGTAGTTTTAAAGTTTAATACGTAATGTGAATTTTTTTTGTTTTTGTTAACTAACAGTTCAAAACATCTTTACCCTATATCCTAGAGAAGCAACAAAGCAGGGGGGGTCCGACAGCAAATAAGGAACTAGGTGTGAAGGTGCGTTCCGCGATCGAGTCTGGGTCCACTCTGGCTCATTCATGTTGGGCGGATGGGGCCTGGATATGGTCCAGGGGAAGGCACCTAAACTACAAATTGGTTATGCTTGCTGTTATATGATTCTCTGAGTAGTGAGGATAGAAACGAAAACTTTATGGAATTTTACTGCTATACACAGACAATGTTATTTGACTGAGTTGTTGTTTCATTTTGTGAAATACAAAGTGCTCACAATTGTATTAACAGGTATATGATGTAACCTTTAATATCTGAAAAGCAATAAAAATGAGTTTTCAAAAAAAAAAGTCAGCAAGTCAGCTGGATAGTGGAGAGGTATGGCCACTGCATAAGACATGGGGCGACATGTCTTATGCAGTTATCTGGCATCAAAAAGCTTTAGTAGACATCTTCTATAGTTGTATAAATAGTCACATTCCAAAATTTGTAATATGCCAAAGATTTGGGACATTATCTGGACATGTCGCACCACATTCATAGAATTAGACACGTTTTTGATTCTTTGATACCAAACTTTGGCACTTAACAGTTAGAACAGCCAGACCAGGTTAAAGGTGGTCTGCCTGAGCCAGGCTTTTCATATTGACACTACAATACGCCTATATGTATGAACTGCAGAAGAACAGGTTCATACATTTTGGCACATTCTACACTACCTTAGAACTATTTAGAACTGGCCTGTTAGTGCCAAGTTAGTGCCAATGTTCATACATGTCACCCAAGGTGTTTGGTCTGAGAAGCTGTACACAGGAGGCACCAGTGCCCCCTCTCGATTATATATATATATATATATATATATATATATATATATATATATATAACAGCAGCACACCAAAAGGAAACCCACAGTCAAAAATTAGATGCAGGGTGCCAGCAGCAATCACTTCTGATACAAGAAGCTCTCCAAATACAAAATAGAAAAAATCCACGGCACCCCAAGATAGTGTAAAGAAACAAGGTAGTTTATTCCCCCAGGCTCAATGAGCTCATTGAGCATGGGGGAATAAACCACCTTGTTTCTTGAAACTATCTTGAAACTATCTTGGAGTGCCGTGGATTTTTTCTATTATATATATATATATATATATAATATATATATAAATATATATATATATATATATATATATATATATATAATATATATATATTAATATATATATTGTGAGAAGGTGACAGGCGGTGTAGCCGAGGGAAGGTATTTTTCCCCCAGGGTACTGACCTATGTGGCGTTAGGAAGCCTATGGACCGAAGCGTGTCACCGATAGGCCTGGGCTCGGTGAAGGAAGGCCGACATTTTAGGTGTCAGTAACACTATGTTACTGACAAAGTGTTAGTATAGTGGTTCCAATCCGCTTAGTCTGGGTCGGCTTTTCCTGGAGTGGTCAAAGAGCAAAGTGGGTGGCCAATCCCACGCCCTAGGTGAGGCTGGTATTGGACCTATAAAGCCTGGGCCTGCAGGCTTGTATTTGTCTTCCTATGGACCTCTGCTGCTAAGAGGGAAATCACGCTGAGACTGTCTAATAGTACAAGACAGAGAGGATCGCTCTGTATAGGTAGAGCTCAGCCGAGCAGGCATTTTGTTTGTGTTTTGGCCTGACCGTTAAGGCCTTGTGTTTTGTTTTTCCTGCGAATAAACCCAGGCAGCGACTGGACTTGAACTTTACTTCTGTGTCACTGTCTCGGTCTGTTGAAGCCCTACTGCCTCCCTGTTCGTGACGCTAACCCCCCACATATGGTGGCAGATGCGGGCAAACAGACTTAAAGGGACATACACGTGTTTAAAGGACATTGGCTGCAGTTGCGCAAAACCCGTTGCTACGGGCAACAGACCCTGAAAAGTATCTGGAAAGTGAACCTATGTCCTGGGTTAAAGCTGCAGCCGCGCAGCAAGCAGAGACGACCAAGATGGACGAACTTCTGAAACAGCTGATCCAGGCTAACAGCAGCCTCCAACTAATGACGGCAAACCAACAAAAGGTGCACGACGAGGCTATGAGAGTCCAGGCAGAGACCAACGCCCTGCTGATAGAGGCTAACCGCCTCGCCCTTCAGGAGCAACAGCATATCAACAAGCAGCTCCAAGAGCAAGTCCTGGCTGTGGCGCAAAGTGTACAGAGGTCGCCGAGTTCGATTTCCGCCACCCGTGCGGTGGTACAGTCGTCCATGCAAAAGATGACGCTCACCGACGATGTTGAGGCCTACCTCAGAGTTTTTTAGAGGGTAGCGGAGCGGGAGAAGTTACCCATGCCTCAGTGGGCTGAGGTAGTGGCGCCCTTTCTAACCGGGGAGCCACAGAAAGCATACTTTGATCTCAACGAGCAAGATGCCCAGGATTATGCTAAGTTAAAGGATGAGATCCTAGCACGCTTGGGGGTGACCACCATTGTGTGGGCCCGTCGGGTTCATAATTGGACTTATTCAGACCGGCTGCCAGCGCGCTCCCAGATGTACGACCTGATCCACCTGGTGAAGAAGTGGCTACAGCCGGAGGAGTCTACGCCAGCCCAGATGGTCAAAAAGGTGGTCCTCGACAAGTTTATCCGTTGTCTGCCTCCTGAGATCCAGCGCTGGGTGGGACAAGGCAACCCCAAGGATGCAGAGCACCTCGTAAACCTTGTTGAGAGGTACGCGGCTACGGAGGACTTGCTACAGGATGTAACTCCTGGACGCTCCAACCTCGGGAACAGAAAATCGTACGGAGTCTCCGGTAAGACTGTCCCATATCCCAGGGGGGTGAGAGGTGGCCCAAAGGGTGGTAGCGCCGAAGGGAGCCCAATAGAGGAGAGGAAATCTCCCAGATGGACCATCCAGGCCAGGGCAGAGTCTCAGGGAGACCGAGGCCGCATACTATGTTGGCGATGTCATGGACCTGGACATATGGCCGCAAACTGTCCTCTCCCCGCAGAGCCCATGGAGTGTGACTCAGCTAGGCTAGGTGGAGGTCACTGTTCGCATGACCCATGTGTTCTGCAGAGACTGCCTCAGAGACTGGTCAGCACCTGTGTAGCATTAAGGTCAACGGCTATCCCATAACTGCTCTGTTGGACTCTGGGAGCCTGGTCACCCTGGTGCACGCCAGCTTGATTGACCCCACATCCCTCACTGGACACGTAATAGGGGTGCTATGTGTCCATAGGGACACCAAGGAGTATACTACCGCGGTAGTAAAACTAGAGACTCCTTATGGGGTTGCCTCCCATGAAGTGGGGGTGGTACGGTCCGTTATGCATACCACGATCCTGGGAAGAGACTTCCCCTTATTCTGGGACTTATGGCACCATCATGTAATGCCTAAGGTTGAACGTAATATTGCTGTGTCTCCGGTTTAGCCGGAGCCCTTTGACCCAGAGGCTTCAGTTCAGGCAGTAGGGGTGACCCCAGAGAGTGGTGACAACTTTCCCCTAGAGGTGCTCACAGGTGAGACTGAGGACCGGGAAGAGGAGGCTGCTATGCACAGTAGAAACAAACAAAAGGTCAGCTCACCCCAAAACAATCCAGCTGTAATGGTGGAATCAGCTCGCATTCGTCCAGAGTCCAAGACGTAATCAGAATTCCTTCAAAAGCTTTGTAATGCAGCGATAACCACCAGGCACGTATAGAATAAAACTTGAATCATTTATTGGTAATACAATAAAAATACAAGCGTTCCCATGAGCACACTGAATCCTCAAAGCATGAGAGACGGCTAACGCGTTTCGGGTGTTTGTTCACCCTTAATCATAGCATACTGATATAACTGACATACCACACTTATATACCACACACAATAAAAACATTGGTTGATTACCTGAGTGTCATCATCTCCACATGTGGGAGTTCCAATCTTCCATGCCACCTGTAGAGACGGCTGGAAATAGAACGTGTTGCCAGACATGTGCAAAAACATTAAAACATCCGGTATCGGCAGTGACCAAAATAGGTCCGCCCAAATACATGACAACTTCCGGGAACACGTTAAAACGTTGATACAAACATAGTACAAACGTGATACAGTTCCGGACATGCGCATTAGCGTTATGAAGTCTGGAAAATGACAGCTTCCGGAGTTACATGAGAGACATGACTGTAAGCATAATGCAGTTCTAAACATACACAGCTTATGGGAATATCTAAGGAATTAAGTACAAAACATAATCTAGTTCCGGATATGCGCATTAGCACTGTGGAGTCCAGAATAAAACAAATACCGGAATGGCATGTAAACAAAACTATAAATACAACATGGTTTCGGGCATGCGCAAAAGCGCCATAAAGTCCGAAACCCAAGATGGCATATCCATAAACATGCCAGTATCAAAAAACATGTATAGTAAATGAAAATACAAAAAAGTGCTGGAATTAAACTATAATTAAACTGTAATGGACTTGCGGCAACACGTGCTACTGGTAAAAAAAAAAAAAAAATGCTCCCAAATGTGGAGTGTGACAAACAGAGGTACAAAGATTCTCCCTGGATGAAGAAAAACTGAAATGAATTAACATAAATTATACATGTAACTCCTGCTATGCTCCTATGGAATATTCTAACAAAATAATATATAAAGTATAAATAAATAACAAACTAAATCAGAGCCAGAATAAAGTTGAATAAAATAAAATAAAAGCAGAACAAGAAAAGCGGGAAGGGCAAAAGGGGAAGAAAAGAGAAATAGACAGAATTAGTATATATGGAAATCTCTCACATTGATATATCTATATTATGAATTATTTCTGCTAATAATGAAACATCAATTCTCTTCGCAAGTTCAAACCCTGAGGCACTGACGTATTCGAAGTAAAAATCCAGAAGGCTTCTCTGTCATGCAACACTCGCTTAATATCACCGCCCCGTGTTGGTTGAGAAATTTTCTCTATACCAATAATCTGGAGCCCCCTGGAGTCGGAATTATGTACTTCTCAAAAATGGATTTATAAGTTAGATCTGTTCCTAGTTGATGCATTTGATATATCATTTAGATGTTCCAAGAAGCGCACTTTGATTTTTCTGGACGTACTTCCAACATATTGTAGGTTGCAAATTGATGTTTCATTATTAGCAGAAATAATTCATAATATAGATATATCAATGTGAGAGATTTCCATATATACTAATTCTGTCTATTTCTCTTTTCTTCCTCTTTTGCCCTTCCCGCTTTTCCGGGGATCGGGTATTAGTATTGGTGCCCACGCTAGAAAGTAGGTTCCTGGCAAAATGGCAGGGGCCTTATGAAATTATCGAAAAGGTGTCAGTTAACAGATCCCATGCCGCATTACTGTAGTCCCCTTGTACCGTTACCCATCAAAGAGGTCCCATTTGAGAGGGTGGCCATGGACCTGGTTGGACCCCTAGTAAAGTCCACCAGGGGTCATCAATACATTTTGGTGGTGTTAGATTACGCCACCCGTTACCCAGAGGCAGTAACTTTGCGAAATACCTCGTCCAAAGGTATTGCAAAAGGAACTTTTTCTGATGTTTTCCCGTACTGGTATACCGAAGGAAATCCTTACGGACCAAGGAACTCCCTTTATGTCAAAGGTAATGAAGGAGTTATGTAAACTATTTTGTATTAAGCACTTGCGTACATCGGTATACCACCCACAGACAGATGGCCTTGTTGAGAGGTTCAACAAGACACTAAAAAATATGCTTAAAAGAGTGGTCAGTAAGGATGGGAAGGACTGGGACTGTCTGCTGCCGTATTTAATGTTTTCTGTGCGTGAAGTCCCACAGTCGTCAATGGGGTTCTCTCCATTTGAGTTGGTCTATGGCAGACGTCCTAGGGGCCTTCTGGATATAGCCAAGGAGACTTGGGAGCACGAGTCCACCCCTTACAGAAGTGTTATTGAGCACATCTCACTAATGCAGGACCGAATTGCTGCGGTCATGCCCATTGTGAGGGAACATCTACAGCAGGCACAAGAAGCCCAAAGCAGGGTCTATAACCGGTCCGCCAAAGTGAGGAACTTCAACTCCGGGGACGTAAACCCGAACAACTATACCATGTAAATCTAATTAAGCCATGGAAGGATCGAGAGACCCTAGCTGCGGTCAACACCCCCTGTAGTGTCATTCCCGAAGTCTGCGTGTCAGAATCTCTGTCCAAGTCCCAGAAACAGGAGACCAGGGAGTTTGTGCACCGCAATTCTGATATATTTTCAGAAATACCAGGATGTACAAATGTCATCAAACATGACATTGTAACGGATCCAGGGGTAAAAGTTCAATTGAAACCGTATCGGGTCCCAGAGGCTCGCAGACAAGCTATATCCGAGGAAGTCCAAAAAATATTGGATCTCGGGGTTATTGAGGAATCCAGAAGCGAATGGTCCAGCCCAATTGTGCTGATACCAAAGCCTGATGGCTCCATACGCTTTTGCATTGACTTTCGAAAGCTTAATGAAGTGTCAAAATTTTACGCCTACCCCATGCCCAGAGTAGATGAGCTAATTGAGAGGCTAGGTCATGCTAAGGGCTACTGGCAGGTTCCCCTTACTGATAGAGCTAAAGAGAAGACAGCCTTTGCCACACCGGACGGCCTGTACCAGTACAACTGCTTACTGTTTGGTTTGCATGGGGCTCAGGCAACCTTTCAACGGTTGATGGATGTTGTCCTCAAGCCCCATCGTCGGTATGTGTCTGCATACCTGGAAGACATCATTATATTTAGTGAGGACTGGGAAAACAGCAGGACTAACAGCAAATCCCAAGAAGTGCGCCTTAGGTTTGGAGGAAGCCCGCTACTTGGGGTACGTGATCGGACGGGGGATTATAAAACCCCAAATAAATAAAGTGCAAGCTATCCAGGAATGGCCACAGCTCACAACAAAAAGGCAGGTGAGGGCTTTTCTAGGTATTGTGGGTTACTACCGGCGATTTATTCAGAATTTCGCTAGTATAGCGGCACCACTGACGGATCTGACACGGCACAGTCATGGTTACTTGGAACCCAGAGACAGAGAGGGCATTCCAGGTGTTACACCTGGCTCTCTGTGACACGCCAGTACTAATCACTCCCAACTTAAAAAGGAGTTCATCGTGCAGACAGATGTGTCTAATGTGGGGCTGGGTGCAGTGCTGTCCAAGGACATAGAAGGAGAGGAACATCCGGCCACCTTCCTAAGTAGGAAGCTCACCCCTGCTGAGAAAAACTACAGTATCATTGAGCGAGAGTGCTTGGCCATTAAATGGGCCCTCAAGTCCCTTAAATATTATTTGTTGGGCCGACACTTCCGGTTAATCACGAATCACTCTCCATTAACTTGGATGTGTCAGGCGAAGGAATGGAACACAAGGGTCACAAGGTGGTTCCTTCCCTTACAAAATTTCAAATTTACAGTGGAGCACAGAGCAGGGAGGTTGCAGGGTAATGCGGATGCTCTTTCCAGAACGCACTGTATGGTGGCCAAATGTGTCCGACCCCACAGCTCGAACAGAGGGGGAGGTATGTGAGAATGTGACAGGCGTGTAGCCGAGGAAGGTATTTTTCCCCTAGGTACTGTCCTATGTGGCGTTAGGAAGCCTATGGACCGAAGCGTGTCACCGAGAGGCCTGGGCTCGGTGAAGGAAGGCCGACATTTTAGGTGTCAGTAACACTATGTTACTGACACAGTGTTAGTATAGAGGTTCCAGTCCACTTAGTCTGGGTCGGCTTTTTCCTGGGTGAGTGTCAAGAGCAGGGTGGGTTGGCCACTCCCATGCCCCAGGTGAGGCTGGTATTAGGCCTATAAAGCCTGGGCCTGCAGGCTTGTGTTTGTCTTCCTGTGGACCTCTGCTGCTAAGAGGGAAACCACGCTGAGACTGTCTAATAGTACAAGACAGAGAGGATCGCTCTGTATAGGCAGAGCTCAGCCGAGCAGGCATTTTGTTTGTGTTTTGGCCTGACCGTTAAGGCCTTGTGTTTTGTTTTTCCTGCGAATAAACCCAGGCAGTGACTGGACTTGAACTTTACTTCTGTGTCACTGTCTTGGTCTGTTGAAGCCCCGCTGCCTCCCTGTTCGTGACGCTAACCCCCCACAATAAAATATAAATATATATATATATATAATAAATATATATATATATAAATATATATAATATATATATATAATATATATATATAATATATATACAAAAACATTCATCTCTGTATTCTACCTCTGAGCTAACATGTTAAGAGAAGAGAGATACACGGATGAATATAATCCTGAACTTCTGAATGACAGTGTGTTAAATCTGTCAAATATTGTAGAAAGCTTGTCAGAATGCCCAGCACAGAAATAGAATTCTACATGTTCATGAAGGGTCTGAAAGTTTTTTGTCAGACTAAATTTATACCACATTTTTGTATCCTATTAAAATGTACTGTTTTCTTTTTTAAGAATTGAAACAAAGGAATCTTTATAACAGTAATCAATATGATGTCTGTCTTGGTGCATCCCACTGTCATTAATTGCAATTAAAAAAGTAAATCATATTTAAAAGGTTCCAGAACTCATTTTTTGTCTTGCCCTTTTTATTTCATTTTTTTATCTTTTTATTATTATTACTTTAAAACACATTAACTGGTATTTTAACAATACTTGTAAAAGTTAAAAGGTTGATCTCACTATGTTGTTCCACTTTGCCAACTTTTCACAGCCAGCTTCAGGTCCACACCTTCTTTACAGACTGTGGACAAGTCTACCACAGTCAGTGGCAAATCAGCTCTGCTATCAGGTCTGCAATTCCTAGCTGAACCTGTTGGAAGGATATCAATAATGGGAGTTTCTAAACAAAAGTGTACAAGTCTAAAGAGCGCTAAAGGGTTAAAGTTTGTCATTGAGTAAAATAAACAAGCTCCTGTACTGCTGTTAAGAAACAGCAGGGAGTTAAGTCACCATCCTTGCCACTGCTGCTACAGCCTCTAAGAGCAAAGAGTGGTGGTTGGTATGTAATACCCCAATACAAGGTATTGTAGTCTGTGGGGTTGAGTCAGGAATGTGTTCTTGTCACAGTGTATATCATGTGATCAATCAATTATCTGTAAAGTATGTAATGTGTTATGTGTCTTTGGGAAAGTGATGTGTTGGCCCCTGTGTCAGCAAGGATTAAGCTTCTGGCCCTATGATGCACCTCACACCACATGTTTTTAACACTTAGCTCCTAATTGGGCAAAGGGGTGAAAAGGTCTCATGCCAGAAGTAGCAGTTGGAGTCAAGAAGGGCAGTTTCGCTCAGTCTAGGTAATGAGTAGTGAGAAGGGTGAGGGAGATTTCTATGAAGTTCTGCTGTTTGAAGATATCTTAGAAAGAATAAAGCTGCCAGCTTTTGTGACCATTAAAAGGTCTAAAACAATACTAGAGAGAGTTCAGTCTGAAGTACCACAGATTCCAGAAGCTCTATCCCAACCTGTAATAGGAGAAGGAGGATTAAGCTGCCACCATACACTAGGACACTCCAAGTCTGCTACAAGGCGGATCCCGACTGCTACTCTCAAGAGGTACACCCTATTGCTGCTATGTTAAGGAGCGCCTGACCACTCATGACCCTGCTGGACATTTCTGTGTGGATTGGGCGAATTGTTTAAAAGAACTAGGGTTATTTTGCTATTTAGAAGTTAATTATCTTCAGTAAAGATGGGCATTATTTTACCAACTACATCGTCTCCGTGTATGTGTCTGTGCAACTACACCAACTACTACCATCTTGGGTATGTCCCGGCCAGGCCTCACTACTAAGCCAAGCATACACCAGAGGGAGGATCCCGGGGAACTTGTCCAGACTACTAACGGGTGCATACCCTCCACTGTAGTGCTGCACCCAAGGGAGAGAGCCCTGCTATGAGTAAGGGTGCACTGTCACCTGAAATGCGTCAGTTTTGACTTGATATTACAAGATGATGCTGGCTTTTTAACAGAATTCAATAAAGCCTTTGTATTTTTATCATATGAGATTCAATCGTTGAACTGCTGTATCATCTCTTTAATATTCCTTAGAGAGCTCGGAGACACCTGTACTATGACAACTACTATCAAGCATCAACCACTCAGGCTCGTTTCTCCCTTTACCATTCCCTGGGGCCAACTACAGGTAAGCTAGGAAAGTCTATATACAAAAGCAGGAGATAAGATTTTCTAACTCTGGAAAGTAACAAAATCCTTTGCCTACATGTTTAAAGCAAATCTATGAAATGGGAAAACCTCTTTAACAGCTTATAGTATAGCATAGCATCTACAAATACCATAACAATTTTAAAAGTTTGTACTTCACAATTGAAAGAATTTTATAACACAAAATACAATACAATACATTTTTTTTTAATAGAAAAATCATTTAAACTGTAAATAACTCACATATGTTAAAGTGCTTTTCTCATTACTAAGATTAGCTTTCAACAAGTAATTGAAGACGTTTTCTAAATACATTATTTGATTTTACCTTTTAATTTTACCTTGGTCATAATATAAGAGATATTTTATCTGCTCTGAGTGCACATAGGTTTCTTTGGTTACGTCCATATCTTTCTTCCTTATTTGACAGAGAGCAGGGAGTGACCTCACCATGGTTGGAGCTCACTCTTAGTGAAGATTAAAAATCTCTCACAAGATTAGCTTTTGTTTACTGATAAATAATTGTTTCCATTCTCCCCAGTCTTTGTAAGCATTTGCATATTAAGATTTAAATCTCCTGCACCTAGATCTTTGTCATGTCTCACCTAGTTTCAGAGAAGCTAAATATGCTAATACACATGGCAAGTAAGCATACATCCGTCTCGGCACTACCCCTCTCCAACTCCGGGGTTTTATACAGCTTTCCTAGTGACACTACTTTCCATAGCTTCCGGTGGTGCTCGTTTATGCAATGATATTTTCATAGATCAATCACGAAAACTGAGAAAGTATTCAGGGCACTCACACTGCATAGCTTTAAAAGTCCTTCTTTATTTGTTTTCCACACAGGTCCGTGGAGGGTTTAAAACAATGACACAAATAACAGGCGCAACAGCCGTTTCGCGGTGAGCACCGCGTCTGTCCTTCTTGGGCCTCATTGGAAGTGCGTGTACACGCCCTTTGACTCCTAGCCCCGGTCACATGACCTTTCATTCACAAAATGTAAAAAATACACACTATTTACAAATCTAACTTTAAAATCAATGTTTTCCCCTCTATAAGAAAGAAGACAAGTCATTCTGTCGTTAAAAAGCCTAAACTTTCCTAACGCGGTCTGTCTTTGTATCTATCTGCTTCAAAAACTGTAACAACCTGGTATGACGACCCAAATACCATTTGCCAGTAAAACACCCTTTGAATACCTGCAAAGACCTTCAGCCGTATCTTTACATGCATCTCTATCATATGCCTTATAAATCGAGGTGCACCTTTCCCCATTTTTAGGGAGTAAAAATGCTCCCTTATTCTTTTGAAAAGGGGTCTAATAGTCTTTCCTATGTAGAAGAAACCGCAATTGCACCAGATAGCATATACTACGAAGTCCGATCTACACGTAATAAACTGCTTAACATTTATTTGTAATTCTCCTAATTTTATAACGGGTTTGATGGTTTGCAGAACGAAAATTATGGCATCAAAGATTGCTTGTGGACTTGTTCAAATGCAACTCATGTTTTTTTACTTCTCTAAGTCTACTTCTTATTAGTTCGTCCCTCAGTTTCGTACTTTCTTTTAAAACAAAATAATGGGTGGCTTATGATTTTTCTCCTCCAGTTGTACATCGCTCTGTAATATATGCCAATGCGGTCTTATGATGTTTCTAATTTTTTCAGACATAGGATGAATCAAAGAGAATATACTTCGATCTATTTGTTCAATTTTGGTTTTTTTTCAGAAAGTTCTGATCTATCTTTTACCACCCCCCTGAAATGATTTGAAGAAAATATTTTCACACTGTAACCTGCATTCTCAGTCTACCATGAGCTCACATGATTGTTTTCTAAAAAGTCACTGTATTCGCTATTAATTTTTTTTTAGTCATGAACTGACATATGGTAAATTAAATTGTCATTGGTGGTGGAAAACTATCATTATTTTATAAGGCATTTGTTGCCGTGGGTTTGGGGAAACCCCTTTAGTCTTGATTTTATTCCTTTCTAATGTTTTAAACTATTTCTAAAATTCCACTTTTTGACCACCAATTGTAGATGTAAACTGCATGTTCATTTCATTAGGGTTTAGTATTTTTTAAACTCCGTTGAAACTCTTGTTCTGATCAGACCAAAATCAACAACACTCGCTATATATCAAGCCCACTCAACTATATGTTTAAAAAAGGGGAAATGTTTAATGTTATAATTATATTCCCTCTCCCAAAGGGCTAGAAACAAATTAGAAAAGGGAAGGTGCGACAGGCTCCCTACGGTGCCTACTATTTGTAGGAACCATTGGTTCATAAATCTGAACGCATTGTGACTGAGGACAATGCTTCACTATAAAATTCCCTGGGCACTTAAGAGGGCAAAACTGACCAAAAAACTCAAGCGGGAATGTAGCCTGATAAAGTCATGCCAGCGAAAGCTGGAAAAAAACAAGCTGAGAGCTCAGGTGGCAACATTAGTGACAGAGTGTGGAGGTGACGGCGGCAGCCACAGCAGAATGAGGTCAGGCAGTGGCACAATGACATTCTGGAGGTGGCAAAACATGAGGAAGCCACAGAATGGCACAATGACTGAGAGCGGAGGTCACGGTGGCAGCAGTATGAGGTCAGGCAGTGGCACAATGACATTCTGGAGGTGGCAAAACAGGAGGAAGCCACAGAATGGCACAATCACACAGTGTGGAGGTCACGACAGCAGCAGCATGAGATCAGGCAGTGGCACAAGGACATTCTGGAGGCGGCAAAACAGTATTAGGCCACGAGTGGCACAATGATACAGTGTGGAGGTCAGGGAAAGCAGCAGAAAGAGATCAGGCAGTGGCACAATGACATTCTGGAGGGGGCCCAAAACAGTATTAGGCCCCCGAGTGGCACAATGATACAGTGTGGAGGTCACGACAGCAGCAGAAAATTGATCGGGCAGTGGCACAATGACATTCTGGAGGCGGCAAAACAGTATTAGGCCACAGAGTGGCACAATCACACAGTGTGGAGGTCACGGCGGCAGCAGTATGAGATCAGGCAGTGGCACAATGACATTCCTGGAGGCGGCAAAACATTATTAGGCCACAGAGTGGCACAATCACACAGTGTGGAGGTCACGGCGGCAGCAGTATGATTTTAGGCAGTGGCACAATGACATTCTGGAGGCGGCAAAACAGTATTAGGCCACAGAGTGGCACAATCACACAGTGTGGAGGTCACGGCGGCAGCAGTATGAGGTCAGGCAGTGGCACAATGACATTCTGGAGGCAGCAAAACAGTATTAGGCCACAGAGTGGCAAAATCACACAGTGTGGAAGTCACGCGGCAGCATTTATTGAGATCAGGCAGTGGCACAATGGACATTCCTGGTGTGGCTAAACAAAATTAGGCCACAGAGTGGCACAACCCACACAGTGTGGAGGTCACGGCGGCAGCAGTATGAGATCGGGCAGGGGCACAATGACATTCTGGAGGCGGCAAAAACAGTATTAGGCCACAGAGTGGCACAATCACACAGTGTGGAGGTCACGGTGGGCAGCATATGAGATTCAGGCAGTGGCACAATGACATTCGGAGGTGGCTAAACCAGTAATTAGGCCAACAGAGTGGCACAATGAAAACAGTGTGGAGGTCACGACAGCACAGCAATGAGATCAGGCAGGGGCCACAATGACATTCTGGAGGCGGCAAAACAGTTTTAGGCCACAGAGTGGCACAATGATACAGTGTGGAGGTCACGACAGCAGCAGCATGAGATCAGGCAGTGGCACAATGACATTCTGGAAGCGGCAAAACAGTATTAGGCCACAGAGTGGCACAATCACACAGTGTGGAGGTCACGGCGGCAGCAGTATGAGATCAGCAGTGGCACAATTACATTCTGGAGGCGGCTAAACAGTATTAGGCCACAGAGTGGGAAACAATGATACAGAGTGGAGGTCACGACAGCAGCAGCATGAGATCACGCAGTGGAACAATGACATTCTGGAGGCGGCAAAACAGTATTAGGCCACAGTGTTCACAATCACACAGTGTGGAGGTCACGACAGCAGCAGCATGAGATCAGCAGTGGCACAATGCCCATTCTGGAGGTGGCAAAATAGGAGGAAAGCCACAGAGTGGCACAATGACTGAGAGGGAGGCCCATGGGTGCAGCAGCATGAAGTCATGCAGTGGCACAATGACACAGTGTGGGGGACATGGCAGCAGCCACAGCAGCAGATGAGGTCAGACAGTGGCACAATGATACAGTGGGGATGTCACGGCAAACAGCAACAGCAGCACAGCATGAGGTCATAGAGTGGCACAATGACAGAGTGTTGAGATGGGTGGCAATACCAGTCCCTGGTAAAGATGGTAGTAGGCAGATGGAGTATCTGTCAGCAGATGTGTGGCATCAGGCGGGTGGCGGCATCAGAATAGTGGCTGAGGCGGGTAGTTTGAACCCAGACTGACGCCTAAGGCATTGGTGTGTGGAAATCCTGGCCGATCCACGCCTGATTCATCTTGACAAAGGTCAGTCGTTCCACATTTCCCGTGGACAAGGGGTTCTCCTTGGGGGAACCATGGCCCCCGCCGCACTGAACACCCGCTCTGATGCCACACTACTGGCCGGGCAGGACAGCTTCTCCACTGCAAAATCGGCCAAGTTGCGGGGCCACACATCCCAGTTTGGCTGCCCAGTAGTCCAGCGGATCTTCTAACTGATGGTGGCAAATTTCTGTCCAAGGAGGCCACAACCTGTTGGTTCAGGGACTGCTCCAGGTCCTGCTGCTGCTGCTGCTGGCGACTGCCCTCCTCACTAGGCGGGGTGAATGGGAAGCTGCTCATCAGTGACTCCTGACTTAGGTTACTACTGATGGAGCTGGTACTGCTCCTACCTCCCCACCTTCTCCCAGCAGCCGCGGGAGTAATACGTGAGCCCTGAGGAACCCCCCCGTCAAACCAGTCAGAGGAGGGACGATGCCGCAACATAGGCACAGCCAACTGATTACGGAGGGTTTCCCTATAGTATTTGAGTTTGTCTTCCCTCTCAATAGCTGGGAAAAGGCTCCCATTTTGGAAACCCGGGTTTCCGAGGTTCCAATAGGGTGGAGAGCCAGAAGTCATCCTCTGCCGGATGCTGACTATCCGGCTGTCACTAGCCAGGCAAATAAGCATGCTGCGGGCCATCTGCACAAGTGACTCCGAGGGGCTTCCCCGCCTCCATTTTCACTGTATACTGCCACGGTGCTTGGGGGTCATCTGCCTCGTCTTCCTCACCTCCTCCAGCTGCTCCTGCTCCTCCTCTCTTGTCACCTGGGTAGAAAATCCACCCCATTTCACCAGACAATGCTTCTGCTCCAAATGTCCTCCTCCTCCTCCATTTCAGTCCCACCGGACTCATGTGGCCACGAGATGTAGTCGCCAAAGTCTCCAGTCCCCTGCCCAGACAGATTTTTTCAGCATCTGTTCCAGGACATGAAGCAGTGGAATGATGTTATTCATCCCTTAAATCCTGGCGACTGACAAATAACGTCACCTCCTCGAATGGCCCAACAAACGGCAGGTGTCACGCATGAGCTGCCACTGGCTGACATCAAAGTTACACAGGGGAGTACTTCTGTCTGCCTGGATCATCAAAAAATCGTTAATTGGCCTTTCTCTGTTCATACAGTCGGTCCAACATTTGCAGGCTGGAAATTTTTAGCGGGGGGAAACATCGCATATCAGTGTTTGTTGGGGGAGGGGTGTTCTACCGCTGCAACTCGAGGAGGGGGTTTCCTGGCTTTGTACGAATGGATAAAAATGCATGCACAGTTTCCTGGCCATTTTCAGAATGTTCTGAAGATCGGTGGAAGACTTCAGGAACCTTTTCACAACCAATTGAACACGTGCGCCTTGCAGGGCGCATGGAAACCCTCCGCCTCCTCGGTGCAGCGTGGACACCATGTTCCTCCCATTGGGCCGTCACCATGGTTCCGATTTGCATTTGGCGCGGAGAAAGCCACACATCCGATTTCTTGCGCATGACGCGGGGCAGTTCCCCCCCTGTGTGACTTCGTTCGCCGAGGCAAGCCAGGTGTAGAACTGCTGACACCGCTGTGCCAACACATGTGGTATGATGGAGCAGTTTCTTGTGGAGCTGAGATTGTGGTGGTGGTGGGAGGAGGAGGAGGCGGACATTGGCGCAGGTACAGGGAGTTGACAACGTTGGAGGAGAAAGCAGCGTCTCCTGTCCAAGTTGTTGGGGTGCCTGGGGTGGAAGCACATTCACCCAGGGGGGCCGTAAAGGACATGTACTGCCCTGACCGAGTTACCAGCTCCAGACGTCCGCGTGCCGGCACCTTGGAACAAAACCCATAAGCTCAAGGACTGACCCACCTTCTGTTCTACATATTTATGAAGTGCTAGTACTGCCTTTTGGAAAAGAAATACGGCTTGGAACTCTCCATCTCGGCCCGGCCACAAGCCCTTAGTTCTCTGAAAAGGGGCAGATTCCACCATTTGGAAAGGGAGGGACTGCAGTAACAACAACTTGGACAGGAGCACGGTGCAGCTGCTGCACCTTAGGATGGTTGGACGCATACTGTTTTCCTCTTTGCAATCGCCTCGCTGAACGACTGCTGGCGCCATGAGTAGCGAGGAGCAGGAGCATCTGGGCCGGGAGATGATGTCAAAGAGTAACTGCTGCCTTCTGGAGTGGTGGTGGAGCCGGGACTGGCTGCAAAATTTCATGGGATGCCACTGGCGCTGCTGCGCTGCTTGTTGCTGCGGCAGCAGGATGGACCACCACATCTAGCCACGTTTTCTCCCAGGCCACCGGATGGTGACGCTGCATGTGTTTGACGCAGGGCCGTGGTGCCAACGTTTTGCTTTCCCCGGCACGCTTTCACTTTCTGCCCAAGATTCTACATATACCCATAAATTTGGCTCCTCCGGTGTCTTAGCAAAGAAAATGCCACACCGCCGAGTATCGGGTTTTACCGCCAACGCTCCCACTGAGTGACTACTGCCGCCGCTGCTCGCTGAGCCCCTTTTGCTGCTACTTTCTTGGACCTGCGAAGCGGGTTTTATTACCCCTTGGCCGCTTGGGTCCCACCTCACACTGCTGCATCCTGCGACTCACGGCCACCACACCCACTTGCTGGCTGCACTGCTGCCTGATGCGCAAGCTGACCCCCCTCTTTTCCTGACGATGATAAGCCCTTGCCTCACCCGGCTCCCAAGTGCGGTCGCCTACATCATCAACTATTTGTGTTTCATCGTCACTTTTCTGTCCTCATCACCGGTCTTGGTATGCCGAGGCTGACCTCTCACAAAAATGACCTCCATGCCACTCTCCACATCTATACTTTGCCGCAGGCGATATTGGCCCCATTTCTTCGCTGCCAAGCAGCTGCTGACTGCCCTCCTCAAATTGTTTCATCCTCGCTATATATGTGCGCTGAGCTCCAGACCACATAGTAGATCTCTGGGTGAGGGAACCGGATGGAACAGAGGCGGCTGAGGGCAGGTGAGGGGCCCCTGACCCCGCTCCCGGGCCATTTCCAACTAATGGTTGTGTCTGAGGTTCCCACCGACTCTTGGCTGGGGTTGTCAGATGTCATCTGGAGGAAGAGGATGACCTAGTCAACCAATCAAGAACCCTTGGGTTTTCTGAATAACCACAGGCGGGCCGCAAAATTTACAGCGGCAGTTTGTGGCCTCACCGAGTGACCCCTGCTGCGACGTTCCCCCTTGCTGTGCTGCGACCTGGGCCTGTTCCAGGAATTTTGTGCCACTGCCACTCGCAGGTGCAGAGCCTTTCCACCTCTCTCTGTCTGACATACTGTTTGTTCTAAAATGTACAGACCACTGTTTGATGATGATATCTGATAATGATAAATTTTAAAACCCTGTTTTTGACTCCAAATGAACCCAGTAACAAGCTTGGGTAACCCTTGGATATAAATTGCAATCCACAAATGGCCAGGAAAAATTTTACTTGTATGTGTCTTTAAAAACACTGTGGTTTTTACTAAATGTAAAAGCACAAACAGACATAATTAACCTTTGGACATGAATTAGGCTTACAGGAAAAATTTATAAAAATTGGCGATGAAAAAAAAGGTTTAATTTTGTCAGCACACCAGAAAACAACGCTTAATTAACCCCTGGATGTAAATTGCGCCAAAGAATTGAGCCCCACAAACTAGTAGCTTTGTAGCGTGTTACAATTGCGTCTTTTCCAACGCCACACAACAAGAGATACAGTGTAATTAACCTTTGCTAGTGAATTAGGCTACAGGAAAAATTTATATATTTTGGCGTTGAAAAAAACGGTTTCTTGGGTCAGCACACCCGCAAAACAATGCTTAATTAACCCCGGATGTAAAAATTGCGCAAACGAATTTAGCCGCACAAACTAGTAGCTTTGTAGCGTGTTACAATTGCGTGTTTTCTACGCCACACAACAAGAGATACAGTTGTAATTAACCTTTGCTTGTGAATTAGGCTACAGGAAAAATTTATATATTTTGGCGTTAAAAAGACGGTTTCTTGGGGTCAGCACACCAGCAAAACAACGCTTAATTAACCCCTGGATGTAAATTGCGCCAAAGAATTTATCCGCACAAACTAGTAGCTTTGTAGCGGTGTTACAATTGCGTGTTTTCCTACGCCACACAACAAAGATACAGTTGTAATTAACCTTTGCTTGTGAATTAGGCTACAGGAAAAAATTTATATATTTTGGCGTTGAAAAAGACGGTTTCCCTTTGGGGTCAGCACACCAGCAAAACAACGCTTAATTAACCCTGGATGTAAATTGCGCCAAAGAAAATTTAGCCGCACAAACTAAATAGCTTTGTAGCGTGTTACAATTGCGTGTTTTCTACGCCACACAACAAGAGATACATCGAATTAACCTTTGCTTGTGAATTGGCTACAGGAAAAATTTATATATTTGGCGTGAAAAAGACGGTTTCTTGGGTCAGCACACCAGCCCAAAAAAAGCTTAATTAACCCCCGGATGTAAATTGCGCAATAGAATTGAGCAGCCAAAACTGAAGTGGTATTTGTATTGTAAAAACGCTGTTTCTTTAAATGAATACAACAGGAACTGGCTTAGATCCCACTGGATTTCAGATCCAATACCCCAAAAAATTAGAAATAGAACATTAAGAGAACAGTCTCTGAGACAAGCTGAGACCCCCACAAAAACGCTGTATAAAAAAAAACAATTTCTTCAGTAAGAGCTATCAGCCGCGGCACACCTTCCCTGATGAGCACAGTGGAGGAGTGTGAGCTCCCGGGGTCGCGCCAGGACTTATATAGTGCGGTGACATCACAGGAATCCCACCGGTCCTGATTGGCTTACACCTCTGCACATGTCATGCAGGCATGCCCTTCTTCTCCCAGAGTGCTTTGCCCCATGTAGCGCCATGTGCTCCAGCCCATTTTATCAATCAAAAGCACACTTCGTTCACCCGAAGTACCCCAAAGTTCGACTTCGTTCCGAACCGAAGTTTTCCTGAAATTCTAAACAAATTCCACTTCGTTAGAATCGATTCGCCCATCTCTAATCGTCATACCAGGTTGTTACAGTGTGAAGCAGAATGGATACTAAAGACAGACGCGTTAGGAAGATTAGGCTTGAACGACAGAAATGACTTGTCTTCTTTCTTATAGAGTAAACATTGATTTTAAAGTTAGATTAGTAAATAGTGTGTATTGTTATATTTTGTGAATGAAAGGTCATGTGACCGGGGCATAGGAAATTAAAGGGCATATACACGCCACTTCCAATGAGGCCAAGAAGAAGCACTGTGCTCGCGCGAAACGGCTGTTGCCGCCTGTTATATGTGTCCATTTGTCAAGACCCTCCACGGGACATGTGCTGGAAGCAAATAAAGAAGGACTTTTAAAGCTATGCAGTGGTGAGTGCCGTGAATACTTTCTTCATGTTACGTGACTAAATATGCTAATGACTGCTAAAGGTCCACCCTCAGCCTGATGACACAGAGGATAAAAAGCTGCTTGCTACTCAGTGAAACACCATGGTGAGAAAATCCCTTTAATAGCTTTTCTAAGGCAATACTGTATAAAATATATGGGTTAATATATTGTTATGAGCAGGATTAGACAGCCATACCTCTAGAATTCTGAAATGAGCTGTTCTCCTTAGCCATTGTCATCCTGTAAATGGTAAATCTGCCTACCTCTGCATATAATTTTTGAAGGTCAAATTGAAGATTTTCTCTTGTTTTTATTAAAACAAGCTACATAGTATTTTTAAATGTAAGGTATATAGAGGTACATAAAATCTTTTATAGATATTACTGTCATTGTTTGATCACTAATAGTCTGTTTTATATTGGTACATGTCACATTTAGGTATTTTAGGGCACTTCACTATACTTGGCAAACACATGGTCAACTGTACTCTTAACTTGAACTTTTGGAGCCCAGTGCAATATCTGTAGACCCTGTTAGAGTGGAGTGGGAGTGTCACATAGTTAATAGATTCTAAGGTTCCAAGGGTCAAATAAACTTTTGCTTTTCTATAGTCCACCCATGATACCAATAATATCCGTACTGGCCTGTATCAAGAATGCAATCACTTTGTTCATATTGAGTGAGACAACTGTGGTACCTTTTCTTCTACCTAATTTATATTGAATGTTCCAAAACAATTGCTTGATATTTGTGGCTCCAAGGAAAAATCCAGGCTTGTCTATAAGCACTATAGATAAGACAGTTATTGATAGCCTTGTTACCAGAACCTTTGCTAGCACCCTATAATTAAAGTTTAACAAGAAAATTGGATGGTATAACACCATTTCAAGAGGATCTTTATCTGGATCTAAAATCAAAACTATAAAGGATTTTCTTATTGATTTGGTCAAGGTTCCTTTCAGGGAACATTCATTGTACACATCTAGCAATTCAGCCAAGTCTTCTGCTGGGAGGCCATCGGGTCCAGGTGTTTTATTACCCTGCAGGATTTTCAGTACTGCCTAATTTCCTCCATAGTTGATGGTGTATTCAATTCCACGGATTGCTCCAATAATGAGGAATTTCATTCATATACCTAAAGAACCTCCTTCCCCAGTGTTTGTTTTGTACTTGCAGAAGTATCAATATTAGTTTATAAATTACTTAATTTTTTATATTACATTGTGTTGCTGCTGAGACACATTTAATCTAACCATAATTGTTTTCATAGACTCAGACATAGAATAAGATGAAAAGTCGAGGAAATGCAAATGTGCAAACAGTAAATGTTCTTAAAAATTTATTGGATTTCTTTATAGCTACATTGCCATTGTGTGTAGATAATAATTTTCAATGAATTTTTGATAGCAGCTGAATGTTAAATGATTCTACAATAATATTAGCAACCTTAAAATAATAGCTTTTCATAAATGGATTTGGTTGATAAATACAAAATGCAACATATTTTGATAGGCCTCTGCCATTAAAACAAAATAGCCATTAATTTAATGACAATAAGATGTTCTTAACTCATGCCTTAGGTATTTTCCATGTTTGCTTATCTATTTATTATATCCAATTAGCATCTCATTTTAAGCACTGCCTTTGTGCAAGGCCTTTAATCTCAGACCACAATCATACATTGTTTGGATTTTATCTCAAAAGGACAAAAAGCTTAATGCTGACTGAGAAATGAATCAATACAGCGTACTGTTTACCATTTTATATGCTCATATTGAATACGGTGATGCCATGTGTTTGTTTGAGGATAATTTAATTGTTTTTTACTACTTCTAATCATTTCACATGTAGAAATTAAAATATCACAATACTTTTAAATGAACATACAATACACAGAAATACAACAGTCTTTCATAAAATAAAAGAGGCCCCTTTGCAAACATTAAAATCAGGGCTCAATATGAGCTCTCTGGGCTCTCCTTATTGGGGGATCTATCACACTTCATCCAGGAAATTTAAATGTACCACCTACAATTGCCGTGATGAGCCAAATTTTTTGGCAAAAGGATTTGGGGGTTTTTAAATTTGGTGACTATTTACCTTTGTATTTCTGGGCATGACTATATATCCCTGTGTTATATTAAGTACATGTTGGGTGACTATTTGGGCACATTGTGGGTTGTTATCTTTTAAGGCCGTGTTCACACGGCTTATTCCCGACGGATTTGGAGCCTATGACCACAAATCCGCCGTGAAAAAGGGGGGGGGGGGGGGCCGGAGCGCGGGGGGGCCCGCTCCCAGCCTAAATAGACAATGCATTTTTTTAGGGGCCGACGCGCCGTAAATAAGTGCATGTCACTTTTCTCCCCCCCCGGCGTTCGCCGAGCGGGGGGGAGCGAAAGGAATCCACTGTTTCTTTGAACAGTGGGGATTACTGTAATGCAGGGCGATGGGGCCGTACGCGCCCCCAAACCGGGGGGAGTACCGCCAATCCGGCCCAAATAACCGTGTGAACGAGGCCTAAGGCCCCTTTCTTTAACCACACTATTTGTTTATATAATGTATGCACCACATGCCTTCGGCCGCCATCTTGGCCGCCCGGGGCTTCACTCGCAGGACGCCTCCTTGGTAAGACAGAGGCACTGTATACAGGTCCCTTTCCCTTTAAAACTGGGGCCCCAACCGCTTTATTGAGGCACAGTATATAGCAGAAAAAAATACATAAATCAAAAAAACCCCGCCCATCTGGCCACAACTACACTGAGTAAAGGTCCCCTCTCACATTAACAGGGCCTAATCCAGTCCACCAAAACACTTTTTCCCCGCTCCTGCTGGGTCCCCCGGCTTTTTTTCCAACCTCTGGGGGGCCAGACCTCGTCTCCAGCTCCATGCTGCTCCAGGTTCTGGCAGCAACCACGCCCCCTATCACCTGGTAATGCTTTTAATAGATCTCCAAACCTACCCAAACCCGCTGGCCCCTAGGGGCCTGGAACGTGGGAAAAACTACCCAAACCCCTCTCATTGTTCCGGGGAAAGGGCCCCCCTTAATGGCTGATATTTCCATCTAGTACAAGGTCAGCAACCTAACCGCGACCGACAATACCGGCTTCCCCCACCCAGAACCGGCCTAGGTGGGAGGGGACCCACCTAGTGACAGAACCATAGACCACCCAGATGGTCACATGTCACTATATATAAAAATATATTTCTGTTCCCATAAAAAGGAAAAGGAATCCCACAATTACAGCTTTTTATTTTACACTGGATATATACTTATGTTACTCTATTTTTGATACATACTTACTCTATCTTTTAAAATAACCTAATTATAAAATTTTTGTCCCCCACTTTTTTTGGGCCTCTGATGAGGTATGTGTAGGGGTCGAAACATGTTTTCCGTTGCTACCATCCTAAACTTCCTAGGGGGTTAACAGGGGGTTTGATTTTGTAGAGAAAGGTTCCAGTCAGGGGGTTTCCTGTTGGCGACAGGTTCTCCAAGGGTTTAAACCCTTGATTTTTGGGAGGCAT
>JAODAL010051387.1:0-26708 GCA_025379985.1 Phyllomedusa bahiana
TCAGCACACCAGCAAAACAACGTTTAAATTTAAACCCCCTTTGTTTGAAATTGCGCAAAAAGAATGAGCAGCCCAAAAAGAAGTGGTTTTTTGTATTGAAAAAACGCGGGTTTCCTTTAAAATAAATTACAACGGGAACCCTGGCTTAAATCCCATTTTGGGATTTTGAATGAAAATCCCAGCTGCAGGGGCCGAAACACTGGTTTTTTCAGATCCAATCCCCCAAAAAAATTAAAAAGAACTTTAAAGGGGAACGGGCCCCTCTGAAACAATCTGAGACACCCCCACAGAAATCGTTTATATAAAAAATAAATTTCCCTTTCAGTAAGAGCTATCAGCCGCGGCAGCCCCCTTTCCCCCTGTTACACAGTGAGAGGAGTGTGAGCCCCCGGGCGTCGCCCCCCGGAATTTAAAATATTGTGCGGAGACTTCACAGAATCCCGCCGGCCCTCTGTTTGGGCTTCATCCCGGGCACTTTTCATGCAGGCTATGCCCTCTTCCTCCCCAGAGTGTTTTTGGCCCCATGTAGCGCCATGGGGCTCGCAGCCATTTTATCAATCAAAAGCACATTTTCGTTCACCCCCCGAAGAAACCCCCAAATTTTCGACTTCGTTCCGAACCGAATTTTTCCCCTGAAATTCAAAACAATTCCATTTATTTAAAATTTAAATTTTCCCCCAAATCTCTAAAAAACCCCATATGTGGTCAAAAAAATTTATATCCCGGGGCCCAACGGGTGAGTTTTAAAGAAGGGGAAGGAAGCGTTTTTTGGGCATTGTATGCGAAATAAGCGGGTTTTTGGCGGGTTCCCCCATGTTGAAATTAGAAAAGGGGCCCCCTAACCCCAAAACAGAGAAAAAACCCCCAAAAATTTTGCCCACCTTTTTGGGGAAACTAAAAAACCCCCTTTTCAATAAATTTCCCACCCAAAGGGTAATGCGTCTTTTTGACCGAACAGGTTTTTCCCACAGAAATTTCGGAATCACTTTGGGAAAAATTTAAAAATTTAAACAATTTTTTCCCAAAAAAAATTCCCAATTTATTCTAAAATTTTCTTTTTCCCACAAAAAGAGGAAAAAAAAGCACCCCAACACCTGTTGCCCCGTTTCTTCTGGGGAAGGCAAAAACCCCAATGTGGCCCAAAAAAATATAAACGGGGCACGTGTAAAGCCCTTAAAGAGGAAGGACCCCTTTTTGGGCCCTTTGGGAAAAGTGCAAAATAAGTTTGTTTTGGCTGGAGGCCCTCAAGTTGCATTAGTAGAGGGGCCCCCAACTTCCAAACAGAGAAAAAAACCCCAAATGTGACCCTTTTTTAGAAACTAAAAACCTCCCCCGATGAATTCATCTAGGGATATAGCGTGCTTTTTTGAACTCCCCGGGTTTTTTCACAGAAATTTTGGAATCGGGTTGAAAAAAATAAAAAAATAAACATTTTTTTTCCAAAAAAAATTTTTCAATAAAAATCTAAATTTTTTCTTTTTTTAAAAAAAAAAAAGGGGGAAAGGAAAAAAGCACCCAAAACCTTTTGCCCAATTTCTTCTGAGAAGGCAATACCCCCATATTTGGTCATAAAATAAAAAACGGGGCCACTTTGGTATTCTTAAAGGGAAGGGGGGTTTTTTTGGGCTTTGGGAGGGGAAAAATAAGCTGGTTTTGGCTGCGGGCCCTTTTATGTTTTTATTCCCTACAGTCCCCCAAGTTCCAGAACAAAAACAAAACCCCAAAAAGTGACCCCATTTCACAAAAAAAAACCCCCCAATGAATTCATCAAAGGGTAAAAGCGTGCTTTTTTACCCCACGGGTTTTATCACAAAAATTTCTGGAATCAGGTTGTGAAAAGGGAAAAATTTAACAATTTTTCCAGAAAATATCACTATTCCCCCAAACTTTTTTTTCCATTTTCACAAAAAAATAGAAAAAAAAATGTTCCCCAAAACCTGTTCCCCAAATTTTCCCTGAGTAAGGCAGTATTCCATATGTGGCCCATAAAAAAATATACAGGAAAAACGGGTGAATCTTAAAAGGGGAAGGAGCGCTTTTTGGGTTTTTTGGGAGTAAAAAATAACAGGTTTGGGCGGGAAAGGCCCCCCCAAGTTAAAAATTGGTATAGCCCCCCAATTTTCTAAAACAGGGGAAAAAAAAACAAAATTTTGACCCCTTTGGGGGAAAATTAAAAATACCCCCTCAATAAAATTCACCTGGGTTTTGGCGGGGCATTTTAAACCCCAAAAGGGCTTTTCACAAAATTTCCCGGGGAATCGGTTGTGAAAATAAAAAATTAAAAATTTTTCCAGAAAATTGCACTATTATTCTCACTTTTTTTTCTTTTTCAAAAAAAAGGAGGAAAAAAGCCCCCTAAAAACCCTGTTGCCTAATTTTTTCTGATAAGGCAATCCCCCATATGTGGTAAATAAAATAAAAAAACGGGGGCACGGGGTGAGTCTTGGGGCCGCTTTAAAAGGCCCCCCACAGGACAAATCCCGGGCCGGTTTTCCGGGCCCGGGTATTTGCCCCTGTTTTCCCGGCCCTCCCCCCCGGGGGCCCCGGGGGGGGGACGGCTTTTTTTTCCCCAGGGAGCGGAGAACGCCCCCCCCCTTTCCCCCATTGAAAAGGGAAACATCTTCCGTGGGGGAAACCGGGACGGAAGATGTGCTTCAAACTTTTTTTTTTTGGCCCCGCCGGACCGCTGGGGGCAAAACCGTCCAACGGCAAAACCTTGCAGTGGGGACGCCCCACATTTTTTTGGCGTAGCGCAAAATTGGGGCCATTTTCGGCCGGTTTTTCAGGGGGCCCTGAAAAACCGCAAACCGGCTGAAAAACCGGCCGAAAACCCTTGCCGGGGGGGCCCTTTGCCCTTAAAAAGGGAAGGAGCCTAAAAGGGCTTTGGGAGTGCAAAAAAGCGGGATTGGCTGGGGGCCCCCTCATTTTGCATTAGTAGAGCCCCCCAATTTTCCGAACCGAGAAAAAACCCAAATGTGATTTCCCTTTTTTTTTTAGAAACACAAACCCAAACCCCTCCCCTAGGGGGGAGCTTAGAACAATTTTGGGATATTTTTAGGGGGGACGTCAATTTGGAAATTTTAAAAAGGAAAAAACATAAAAAAAGTCTGTTTCATCTTTTAAAATTCTTTTTAAAAGGTCACCCAGTTTAGTTTTTTAAAACCCCTGTTTTTACTGCTATACATCCTTTTAAAACTATAAATTTTATCTCTCAAAAACGGGTTTTTCCCTTGAGACAGATGCATTCCCTTTTTAGAACAAGAAAAAAAAAGGCCTTCCCTTCCTTTCCCCCAATAAAAACAGAGCGTTTTGGGAATGTATCATATCACAAAAGTTCTTTACTTTACATTGCAAATTAAAAACTTGTCTCTTGGGACCACCAATTAACCAACCCTTTGGTGAAAAAAATAGTCATGTAAATTAAAAATTTCCCCTTGGAATTTAAATTTACTGTTAAAATTTCAGATTACATGCCCCAAAGGGAAAGGTGTCGATCGGGGTTTTCCCCTCGGGGCCCCGGGCCCTGCGGGCAGCAAAAATAATAATATAATTCAAAAGGGGGGCATTTAATTGGATAAGGAGGGAACAATGAAAAGATTCCCACCTAATTTTAAAATTCATCTTGATAGTGGTCCCTTTGCTCTCAAACCCCCGAGGTTTTGGATTTTCCGGAGGGGGGCTGACGTTTTAAAACCATCGACTGCACGGCCCTGGAGGCCCAAATTTCACTTGGGGCCTGATAAACCCCTCACAGAAAAAGGTAATTTTAGCAGACTTTTAGTCTTTGACTTATCTATTTTTCGGACTTTCCCTAATAAAGGGCCCTTTTGGGGTTCCCGGGCCTCCCTTAGGAGACCTGTGTAAGCGTTTCAGGTGTGCCTCTAGCGTGTGCTCGGACAGGGGGTCGTACATATCCGTAAAATTTTAAAACGCAACCAATTAATGCCTCTGCTTTTTCCCTCTGTAAAGTATACTGATTTGGATGTTTTTTTCCCCTTTAAAGTAAAAATTTCAGGTAGGTCAGGAGCGGGCTCCTGAGGGAAAAAACAAAATAGATATCAGAGAAAAGGGAAAACCCGGTAGTAGGGAAACCGAACCCCTGTCATAAGTTCTATACAGATTTTATTTATAGACAGAAGATTAAATTCCTGAAAAGCGACCGGGTAAAGGGAAAACCCGAACCCCTGCAAACATTTACATACAGATAAGTTTTTTGGGACAATTATAAATTTCCTTAAAAAAACTGGCCAATTCCCCAAACCTGTTATAGTTATAAAGAAAAAAACCCAAAAGATCTGGAAAAAACTGGTTAAAGCTAACCAAACCTGCTATATTAATAAAACAGACGATCTGGAGAGAAAGGGTTTTAAAGAGAACCATATGGGCCTTTTTATATAGACAGAAGATCTTGGTTTCTGATGGGCCCTGTTAAAAACAAAAGGACCCTTGATTTCGATAACCCCTTGTTATTGACAATAAGCGCATTTTTTTTTTTGTTTTTTGAGAATTTTTTAAAATTTAAAACCTGCTGACGAGCAAAGACATTGATTAGGTTAGATAGGGGTTGGGATTTAATTTCCCCCCAAAACATACACATGTTTTAAATTTTGTTCTGTTTAAAGTTGGGGGTAAGAAAAAAACTGAAATTCAGGGTTAATTTTTATATTAAAGGGGCTACATCACTTGTTATTTTTTCCCACACGGAAATTTCCCAGGAAAGATTTGTATAACCTTGGGTTTTAAATTTCCAAAACCCCTTTCTTTTTAAAGGGGGGGTTTTGTAGCAAAGAAATTTTTCTCCCCTCAGTTGGGCTACTAAAAAATTATAGCCCCCAATTAGAAGGTGCTTTCGAGTATTTTGTTTCGAAGAGAAATGATAGAAAAAATATATATATAAATGAGCCCTTGGGAGAAAAAAACCCATAATTATGCCTGTTTTAAAAAGTATAAATCAAAAAAGATAAGCAAGCATTTTTGAGAAAACCACTGAAAGAACAATAAAGCCCTTAGCAGAGTATATTTACTTTGGAAACTGAATGTGAAAAATAAAGAAGGTTTTGAGGAATGCACATGTAAAAAAAAAGAAAAGCTTCCGCCTTTCCCAAAAGGGGGGCAAATTTTCAGATTTGGGTTGGCTAAACGAAATAAAATTTCCCCATTAATTAAAGCCCGCGTAGTTGTGTGGGGGAACGTACAACACTAAAAAAACATTTTGGTTTTTACCTCAGCCCCTGCCCCCCCCGGTATTCTTCCTCAGCTCCCGGCCAGAAACCGCCCTTTATTTTCTATACCCAAATTTTTATAAAGCCCAAACATTCTCGGGTATCCGGAAAGGCAAAAAAAAACCCAAACCCCCTTTGCATTTCCTGGGGGCCCAATTTGTATTTCCTAAGCAACCCAAAAAACCCCCGGGGAATTTTCCGTTTTGAATTTGAACAGGGGGCCATCTTAATAAAACCCAAAAATTTTCCGACTCTTATTTTTCCCTTATGCACTTCCCCTTTTTGCAACAAATTAAACTTTGATATGCAATTTTTCCGATGATAGCATTTTTTTGCCACACCCCCTGCAAACTTCACAACCAGCCCCGAAACCCCACTATACTTTTTGCTCAACCGACTTCTAAAAAAACCCCCCTCCTCCATAGCTGCTTTTTATGACTTTCAATGCTAATGGAGAGGGGGGACGGGGAGGAGGACAAGTTGCCATTGTTTAAAAGGATGTCAACTCACTTTCGGGAAACCCAAAATTTAAAAAGGACTCCAAAATTTTTTCCTATTGCTCACAAGCCCCCACACTGTTTTGCCTAGAAAGGACACATTACTCAGAAACCCCTTTGGGAATTCCCTGGGGTTACTGCCCACAGGTACTATCATCAAACTCCCCGACAACACGTCCCCCCTTTGGGAAACTAACTACTTGTAACCCTAAGAGTGAATATCGGATCCCAAAAGTGTAAAACAAACACTTTTTTACGGGTTTTACGTTCATTAAACCTCAATTTTGACACAAACAACCCACTCTTACCTTTTAATTTTGGGGGATAATTTTTAATTTTTGGATATACGGGGCAGTTGTCCAAACCTCCAAAATGGCAATCTCCAGCATCGTGGTGGCCCTAGCGGGCCCCAAAATTTTTTTCAATAAAGGTGGGGAAGAGAAAACGCAAGCCTGTGGGTGACTTAATTTTACGTTCCCGGGCGTCCTTTTTCCCGTGGTTTCCAAATGTACTCCCTCACTCGAGGGAGGAAATTAAACTGTGATTAAAATTTTCCAGCAAATTTGGGCCCGTAAATAATAATGTATCCCATAACCAAAAATTTTGTTCACTTTCTGAAACCCAAAATATACATAACGTCTTGAATGGCCCCAAGCGAGCAAGTTGCAAACCCTGTCCCCTACCGCTCAATTTTCTTCCCGGCATCTTAGGGGTTCCCACCAACAACATGTGTACCGGCCATACTCACCGCATTTCTTTTAGCACAACCCCAAATTTCCCCTTTAATACGTGAAAAACGGATAGTGGTAAAATTTTCAAACCTATGGCCAAAAGTCTGGGGAAAACTACATGGCTCCCCTTAACTCAAAACCACTAACTCTCCCCCGGCCAACTTTTACCCCCTTTCTTTAGGGGTATTTAAACCCAGTTTTCCTGGCCAAAAATATAAAGCACATTCCCTCCCCCCACCAAGGGAACCCGACCCCAAATTTATGAAATTAAACCCCTTTCCTTTGGGCACACCAACCAACCGTCAAGACCCCCCAGCCCCTGGTTTTCCCTTTTTTCTAAACCCTTTCTTTCCTTCTCTTTCCCCAAAAGTGCCAGCAACAATACCCCAGGATCAACCAATCTACATGGGCCCCTTTTTAAAACCGAACAAAATCAATAATCCCAAATGACCCCAAAAGCCCCAAACCCCGAGAAAAACCCTTTTGGCAAATTTTTCCCCTGGCATCACCAGATACAGAGGCTATTCCCCCTCTTGGAAAAGGGTCAAAAACCCTGTTGCCAGCATCAACCCGGGGAAATTTCTTTTTGGCCTTCATCAAATCACTCTAAAAAGAAAAAACACTATTGGGGGACATCAGTACTTACCATCTGGGGAAGAAATTCTGCCTTCCCTTTTTCAAAATTTTTGGGGGCCCAAGGGAAGCTTGGCGAATCCCCCATTTAATATCTTCCCCTTTTTAATCAGAGTTTTCCCAATGAATCCGGGAGAATTTTATCCCCCCCGGATGTCTGCCTTATTTCCAGGCCAAAGGATTTGACATGAACACTAAAGCACACAAAATCCCCTTTTCAAAAAGGGATTTGTTTTTTAGGTTTACTTAAAAACCCACTTGGGACTTTCAAACTATTCAAACAGAATTTGGGAGAGTTAACCGGGAAATAAAAACTTTTTCTTTCCCTTGCTAAGGCCCCAGCTGATTTATCCCCAAAAATTTAAAAAAGTTTTTTAAAGTGACCCCCACTTCAAGACTCCCACAGGGCTCAAAAGCTCCAACCAACAACCACCCTTCTACAATCAAAACCCAAACAAGTTTTTCCCTGGGTAACAACCTACAGACTCCAAACAAGAGAAATTTCGCGACCTTTCCAGAACACACACTCTTTGGGGGACAAAGGCCGGGAAATCAAAGAACTTTTTTTTCTTTCAACCCGAACTGGGCATAAACAAGAGACATTTCCCCCGCTAAAGCTCGAACGACAAAAAGGGAAACTTGCTACCAATGGGCGCAACTTACCGCAATATCCTCAAGGGATATAATAAATTTCAACCCCCCAAAAATCAATTTTTGAATCTCAACCGCAAGATTCCCCAACCCAAAAACACAACGCAGACCTCATCCTACAATAATAATCCATTAATTGGACCGGGAAGTTACCAAACTTAAACCCTAGTCAGTCAAAAAAAAACCCTATCCTCAAATGAATCTTATCCCCTTTCCAACCTCAAAAAACACCTCCCAAACGCCTCCCAAACCCTTTGGATTCCGGCAAAACCCTGTCTACCGGTTTTCTCAATGTTTAAGGGAAAATCCAAATGTCCCTTTTTGAACCCGTGGGTTTACCCCAATCTTCAAATTAAAAAGGACAAACCAAATTCCCTTACCTTGTTTGATACAGGGTTCAGCCAGATCGGGTTTTTGGGAAAAATTCTGACATTCCAAACCCGACGCATTCTGTCCCTGACTACATTTCATCATTTTTAAAATGGATGGACGACCAACACAGCCCTTTCCAAAAAATACCCTGGCCAATTTTAACAACAAACATTGACTCCTGTCCCCCAAACCCCTTATCCTTCCCACTTACCCAACTAATTCTGCTTGAAGGGTGATTTTTGAAAACGATTAAATTTCTACCCCAAAACAATTTTAAAACTTCTGGAATGATTTGGACTACAAAACTCCCAATTTTCCAAAGAACCTACCGCTTTTTCCAGCAAATTCCCCAATCACAATTTTTTTTTCCCCAAATCAAGCAATACCCCCTGAACTTTTGACAAAAAGTAACCCCTCCCTGAAGTTTTGGGCCCAAAGGGGCCGATGGAAAGCGGGATCCTTTTCCCCCCCTCACCTGTACATGTTTTCTTGAAAGAGGGTGCTAAACCCCGCCTCGCTTTCCCTCAAAATCCCTTTAAGCATGGGCAAGAACAATCTCTGGGAGTCACAAAAACCAGAAAAATTCCCCGTATAAAACGGGGGGGGTCATCCCCCTGGGATTTTTTCCTGCAAATTTCACCCCCGTTTTACAAAAAAAAAGGGGATCCCTGGTGGGCCTCCAAAATCCGTTTGGGGGGCCCTGACCAGGCAGTTCCCTTTCTGTCACGGATTATGAGAACCCTAAGGTCCCCCAAAAGCTCATGTTTTTTCCTCAACCAAGTACCTTTTTTAGCTCAAACTTTACAAATCCCATGGGTTTTTGCAAAAGTTTCCCTTTTGTGTCCCCACTAAAACAAGGGGCTATCAATACCCTTCCCGCTTTCACTTATCGTGGGGAAAAAACCCCGCCCACCGGCCCAGATTTTCCCTTTACAGAAAAACCCCCAAACCCCGTTGGGGCTCAACCCCTGCAAAGGGCATGTTTTGAAATTTTTCCTTTTGTTTTCACCCGGGAAATTTCAACTTGGGCAAAACAAGCTCTTTTTAAATCTTCTTCAACATTTTGGGGATCAATCAAACTGGCCCAAAATCTCACATTCCAAGTTTTCCCAAAGGTTTCCCAAAAAGTTTATTCCCCGGGCCCCAGCGATAAACACAGGGGAAACCCAAAAACCTTTCCGGGTGATCGGGAAAAAAACTGTGAACTAAATTTTTTCCCCCGAACAATCTAAAACAACTTTCCCAAGGACCTAAAGGGCCCTTTTCACTTACCGTCGTCAAAGGAAACCCAATGCCCCATTTATTTCAAGTTTTACACTATTCTTTCAAAGGGCATTTTTTACAACCCCCAAAAACTCTCAAATTTAGGCACAAGAGTTTTTTCAAAGCCTAGAAAAAAAAACTTTTCCCCAAAAAGCTTCCCCCCCCTGGGGGAATTTTTGGAAATACTCACAACCTTTCAACTTCCTCCTATTTTTGAAGACTAAAGGGCCCAAACTTCAGAAGTCCTTTACACAAAAACCCTGGAAAGGCCCTATGGAAAACCTCTTGGGATACATTCTTTGGGAAATTAGATCCTGTTGCCCCGGGCTGTCCCTACTTTGCCTCAAAGCTAACCCTTGCCCAAAAACAAGATCTTCCTTTTAAAAAAACTGAAAGACATCATTTTGGGGCCCTCCGGTCAAAAGTTTTGGGCTCATTTATGATAAAACAAAAGGGGTTTTGAAACAGTCGCAGAAACCTCATAATCAGTAAAAAAAGTGCCACTCCGGGATACAATGACCATTACTGAAAACCGAAAAAGTCACTTTGAAAAAGAAGTAAATAAATCTCCAAAACCCCGCCACCCAAGCTTCTCCTCCCCCAAGGGGGAAAAAATGGGAAAAATCCAGTTTTAACCCACAGATAAAGGGCCAGACCCCGGGCCCCGGGTGAACCTCTCATGAAATGTCTTTTAACCCAAAAAGAGGCTGAAACCCCCCATCTTCCCCTGTCCCCCTTTCATCCCAACTGGAGAGCCCGCTATGTCTTCTTAACAGATGGATCCCGATTTTGGGACCGGGTCAAGGACATTCCAAACAGGGGGTTTGGCTGTGACCCCCTTGCAAGAAAACCGTGAAGGGTGCATCTTTACCCCTTTTAAGGGAAAGCCCCCCAAAAGGGGAAAATTCCGGGCCCGTAAACCCGGGAAACTTGTAAGGGCCCCCCAAAGAGAAACCCATGGGAAAATATAAAACCGACCCCCAGCCTATACTTTTTGGCCCGAAGTGGGCCCCTTTTCAAGGGTTTTTCCCCAAAAGCTAGGTGAGTGGGACTCCCATCAAAAAATCAAAAGAAACCCTTTCCCGACTCCCAAAGGGATGCTCTCCAATTGCCAGCTCAAGTGGGGTCTTTTTGAGGACCCAAAAAACCCAAAGGGAAGAATAGAACCCCGTGGAAGGGAAAAGGGGACCTACAGAGCAACTTGGGTGTAAAGGGGGGCCCCTTTTCTTTTTCCCCAAAATTTCCAAAGGAACAGGGGTGGTTGTATATGTTCTGACCGAAACAGAGAAGAAAGAGGAAATTTAGAAGAAAAAAAAGAGAATGTGAGAAGAAAGAAAAGAATGTGAAAGAAAAAAAAGAAAAAATGTGAGAAAAAAAGAAGGGAAAAGTGAAAAGGAAAGAAAAAAGGTGAGAAGAAGAAAGTGAGAAGAAGAAAGAAGGAAAAAAGAAGGTGAAAAAGAAAGAAAGGGAAAGGAAAAGAATAGAAGGGGGGGAAAAAAAAGAAGGAAAAAACCCGGGACATTTAAGCCCTTGAACAAGGTTTAACCCCGTTTTTAGACCCAAACTTTAAAAAATCTGGGAACAAACCCCAAAGGAAAGGAAAGTTTGGAGAGGAAGGGGGGGCAGGGGATCCCCTAAGAAGGATTCCCCCAAATAACCCCCAAAAAGACTTTGTTTTTCCCAAAGGGGCCCTTATAAACAGCTGTAGTAAAAATAGGCCCCCATTAAAACCCACAGATTAAAAGCCAGAAGGGTTTCTTTCCAATCAACCCAAAATATACCTAGCACCCCCGAAACTTCAATTTTCCCCCGGAAAGTAAAAAATTTTTTTGCTAAAGTTGTGAAATATTCAATACTTGTAATCCAAGGGCTGAAGCCAACACCCAAAGGGGCATTTGGGTAAAACCCCCCCTATCCTCTCCAGGGCTTTAAAAACATTGAATTAGCCCCAAGAGTGGGAAAATTTAAAAAGTAAATGGTGGTGGGGTATTTCTCAGTATGGCCTGAAATCTACCCCTTTACCAAAATGACTGCCAGAAACACTGTGAAAAAACATTAAAGAGTTTGGGTATGCAGATTTGGGATCCCTGAGGGTTTTAAAACTACCAAGGACCTGCCTTCACCCGTAGAAGAAAAATAAACCCGAGACAAATTTTTAAAATAGTAGGAAACTGACCTCGGCCTGCACACTCCCTACCATCCCGAATTCCCGCAGGAAATGGAAAGAATGAACCCCCACTCCTGAAGAACAAAATTTTTTAAAGCTAACAAAGAAACATCTCCCTTTTCCGGCCCGAAAAACCTCCCCCTTACATTCTATTCTGTCAGAAATTTCCCCTAGGTAGCCCCCCTGGTCACACTGCCCCAGAGATATTAAACCCAGGGCCCCCCCCAGAATTAAAGGGGGTTTTCACACACAGCAGTTTTTAAATGCAGGGAATGAAAAGGCCCTTGGGAAAATATGTTAAAATCTGGGGTAATGAATTGAAACTAATTTCATCCCTAGTGTTCTCCTCCCCTTCCAAGATCCAGGAAAGTTTTATCAAAAAACTACATCTTTGGGGACTTTTTTTGGGGGGTTTAAAAAACACCCTCAAGATTCTCTGGGAACCCAGGTTTGACCACCAAAACCCCGTACTTCCCCGATGCCCCAACTTCAATTAAAAATTTAAGGAAAGACCCAAAAAGGGGGGGCAAACTTCACAGAGCCCAAAAAAGTGAAATGCGACCAAAATTTTTCATGAACTTTTTTCCCTTTATCCTTTCATATTTTGTCTAGTCCCGGGTGTGTGTAAAAATGCAAGAAAGGGGCAACCCAAGGGGGGTGCCTGATTAATTCAAAGGCAGGGGTTTAGGTCCCAAAAAGGGGTTTTTAATCACTTTACGCCCCAGATAACAATCAAAAAAGAGTTTGGACTGCGGGGAAAATTTTCTTTTATTATGAACAATAGAGGTTTTAAAAAATTAAACAAACCCCCGGGTGCCTTTCAAGGTATAGCGAACAATTAAAAACCCACCTCCATCCCTGACCTTTCCCGAATTAAATTTAGGGTTATGAGGATTGTAAACACTCCATTTAAAGCCTCGCGCCAGGGGAAAACTCTGAGGTTTGGGACCGGCGGACGGGGGGTCAACTCTCATCCTTTCCAAACAAAGGCTTGGAAAGGGGCTTTCCCGGGTTTGGGTTTGGGTTTAAAAGCCCCTTTTTTGCAAGCCTGAAAAGTGGTTTTAGTTTGGGGTTTTTAAAACCCTTTTTTCACCCGCTGCCCAAGGAAGGGGACCTTTACCCCCTTTTTTGTACAGCTTAGGGAAGAGCATCAATCATCATTCCCGCCCCCAGGGGGGAAGCGTTAGAAAAGATTTTTTATATTTTTAGGGGGGGCTTTCAAAATTTTTAAATTTTTAAAGGAAAAAAAATCAAAGGTCTGTTTTCCCCAACAATTTTATTTCTTATTAACCCCATCATATAGTTTGGGTTTAAAATGCTTTTAAAATGCTATAACCCTCCTTACGAACTATCAGATATTTTTCTCACACAGCTTTCCTTTAGACAGATGCTTGCCCTGTTTTGAAGCAAAAAAAATCAAGGCCTTCCTCCCCTTTCCCCCCAAAAAAACAGAGCGCTTTTTGGAATGTATCAATCGCTAAGCTTTATTCGTACATCAAAATTTTAACTTTTTCCCCTTTTGGCCAATCATGTGGTGAAAAAAAGTCATGTGATTAAAAAGTTCTATTGGAATGTTTCACTCACCGGGCCCCTTTTTTTAGGTACACCCAAAAATAGTAAAGGTTGGACAAACCCCCCTTTTTCCCCTTTAGAACACCTCAATTTTCGGGGCATAAATTCCCAAAAAGGTTTGCAAAAAAAAGCTCAATTTGGGACCAAGGGCCCAAAAAGTGCCAAAAAAAAATTTCCCCCCAACATTACACCACCACCACCAGCCTGAACCGTTTTATACAAGGCAGATGGATCCATGCTTTCATGTTGTTGACGCCAAATTCTGACCCTACCATCCGAATGTCGCAGCAGAAATCGAGACTCATCAGACCAGACAACGTTTTTCCAATCTTCTACTGTCCAATTTCGATGAGCTTGGGCAAATTGGAGCCTCAGTTTCTTGTTCTTAGCTGAAAGGAGTGGCACCCGGTGTGGTCTTCTGCTGCTGTAGCCCATCTGCCTCAAAGTTCGCCGTACTGTGCGTTCGAGATGCTCTTCTGCCTACCTTGGTTGTAACGGTGGCTATTTGAGTCACTGTTGCCTTTCTATCAGCTCGAACCAGTCTTCCCATTCTCCTATGACCTCTGGCATCAACAAGGCATTTCCGTCCACAGGACTGCCGCTCACTGGATGTTTTTTCTTTTTCGGACCATTCTCTGTAAACCCTAGAGATGGTTGTGCGTGAAAAATCCAGGAGATCAGCAGTTTTCTGAAATACCAGACCAGCCCTTCTGGCACCAACAACCATGCCACGTTCAAAGGCACTCAAATCACCTTTCTTCCCCATACTGATGCTCGGTTTGAACTGCAGGAGATTGTCTTGACCATGTCTACATGCCTAAATGCACTGAGTTGCCGCCATGTGATTGGCTGATTAGAAATTAAGTGTTAACGAGCAGTTGGACAGGTGTACCTAATAAAGTGGCCGGTGAGTGTAATTTACTGTGATTTAACTTTAGATTACATTTCCGAAAGGAAGGTGTCGGTCGTGTTTTTTCGAGCTCTGGCTGCTGGCAGCAATAATAATAATATAATTCGGAGGAGGCATTTAATTGGATAAGGAGTGGAACAAAGATAGATTCCACACCTGATTTAATCATCTTGACAAAACTACACCCCTCAATTAAATTCATCTAGGGGTATAACGTGCATTTTGACCTCTCAGGCTATTCAAAGAAATTTCTGGAATCAAGTTGTGAAAATGAAAAATAAATTTTTTTCCAGAAAATTGTACTATTATTCTCAAATATTTCATTTTCAGATAAAGGTGGAAAAAAGCACCCCAAAGCCTGTTGCCCAATTCCTTCTGAGTAAGGCAATACTCCATATGTGGTCATAAAATATAAACGGGGCACGTGGTGAGTCTTAGAAGGGAAGGAGCGCTATTTGGTTTTGGGAGTGCAAAATAAGTTGGATTGGCTGGAGGCCCTTATGTTGCATTAGTTAGCAGAGCCCCCCAAGTTCCAGAACAGAGGAAAAGACCCAAAAGTGACCCTGTCTCAGAAACTACACCCCTCAATGAATTCATCTAGGGGTATAGCGTGTATTTTGAGCCCAAAGGCTTTTCACAGAAATTTCTGGAATCAGGTTGTGAAAATGAAATATGACAATTTTTCCAGAAAATTGCAGTATTCATCTCAAATTTTTCATTTTCACAAAAAAGGCAGAGAAACAACACCCCAAAACCTGTTGCACAATTTCTTCTAAGTAAGGCAATACTCCATATTTGGTCATAAAATATAAACAGTGCACGTGGTGAGTCTTATAAGGGAAGGAGGGCTATTCGGCTTTGGAAGTGCAAAATAAGTTGGATTGACTGGATGCCCTCATGTTGCATTAGTAGAAACTACACCCCTTAATGAATTCATCTAGGGGTATAGCGTGCATTTTGACCCCACAGGCTTTTTACAGAAATTTCTGGAATAACATTGTGAAAATGAAATATGACAATTTTTCCAGAAAATTGCAGATAGTTTTCATCTCAAATTTTTCATTTTTCAAGAATAAAGGGAGGAGAAAAAAGCCATAAAATCCGAGTTTGAAAGTCACCAGCTTTCTTCTAGCTAATGAATTCTCCATATGTTGGTCATAAACAATAACAGTGACATTGATCTTTGGACAGACCTATTCTTAGGGTGCATGTTTTGACACCCATGAATTTTCATGAATCATGTTGTGAAAATGAAAAATTAAAATTTTTCCAGAGAATTGCACTATTATTCTCAAATTTTTCGTTTTCACAAAAAAGGAAGAAAAATAGCACCCCAAAACCTGTTGCTCAATTTCTTCTGAGTAAGGCAATACCCCAAATGTGGTCATGAAATATAAACGGGACACGTGTTAAGAAGGGAAGGAGCGCTATTTGGTTTTGGGAGTGCAAAATAAGTTGGATATGCTGGAGGCCCTCATATTGCATTAGTAGAGCCCCCCCCAAGTTCCAGAACAGCAGAAAAAAAACCAAAAGTGACCCTGTTTTAGAAACTACACCCCTTAATGAATTCCGCTAGGGGTATAGCATGCATTTTGACCCCACAGGCTTTTCACAGAAATTTCTGGAATTACATTGTGAAAATGAAATATGACAATTTTTCCTAAAATTGCAGTATTCATCTCAAATTTTTCATTTTCACAAAAAAAGGAGGAGAAAAAGCACCTCAAAACTAGTTGCCCAGTTTCCCTTTTGGTAAGGCAAAAAACTCCCCTATGTGGTCAAAATATATTTTTAAAAAGGGCCCCGTGGTTGGTTTTAAAAAAGGGAAGGGGGGGCGCCCCATTTGGCTTTGGGAGTGAAAATAAGCTGGGTGGGTGGGGGGCCCTCATGTTGATTACTACAGGCCCCCCCCCCAAATTCCGGAACAAGGAAAAACCAAAAAAAAAAAGTGACCCCCTTTTACAAACTAAACCCCCTCAATGAATTCATCTAAGGGTTTTAGGATGCATTTTTTTCCCCAAAAGGGGTTTTCACAAAAAAAAATTTTGGGAATCAGGTTGTGAAAATGCAAAATTAAAAAAGTTTCCCGAAAAAAATTGGGATATTATTCTCAATTTTTTTATTTTCACAAAAAAGAGGAGAAAGGCACCCTAACACCTGTTGCCCAATTTCATTTGCATAAAGGGAAAACTCCCTATGGGTTATAAAAATATATAAGGACACGTGTTGAATCTTGGAAGGGAAAACCCGAGCTATTTGGGGTTTTGGGGGTGCAAAAATAACTAGATTTTTGGAGGCCCCCCAAGTTTTTCTTTGGTTATAGCCCCCCCAAATTCCCAAAAAAGAGAAAAAAAAAAAAAAATTGGGCCCCATTTTAGAAAAATACACCCCCCATTGAATTCATCTAAAAGGTATAGCGTGCATTTTGAGCCCACAGGCTTTTCACAGAAAAACTGGAACAGGTTTTGAAAAATTTAAAAATTTTAAAATTTTTTCCCAAAAAAACACAAAAAACATTTTTTTTTTTCACCCAAAAAAAAAAAAAAAATCACCACATAAACCCTTTTTCCCAATTTTGCTTAAAGGGAATACCCCTATGGGTCAAAAATTATACGGGGCACGTGGTGAGTCTTTGAAGGGAAGGAGCCTTTTTGGCATTGGGAGGCAAATAAGAGGATTTGGCTGGTGCCCCCCATGTTTTCTTTTAGAGCCCCCCAAACCAGAACAAGGAAAAAAACCCAAATTTTCCACATTTTGGAAAACACACCCCCAATGAATTCATCCATGGGTATGGTGCTTTTGGGACACAGGTTTTCAAGAAATTTCTGGAATCACATTGGAAAATGAAAATGACAATTTTTCCAGGAAAAAGCAATATTAACTCAATTTTTTCATTTTCCAAAAAAAGGCAGAGAAAAAGCACCTCAAAACCTGCTCCCAAATTTTTTCTAGTAAGGCAAAAAACTCCCTATTTGGTCATAAAATATAAACGGGCACGTGGTGAGTTTAAAGGGAAGGGGGCTATTGGCTTTGGGTGCAAAATAAACTGGATTGGGTGCAGGCCCTTAAAAGTTTTATTACTACAGTCCCCAAGTTCCAGAACAAAAAAAAAATTCCAAAAGTGACCCCTTTTTTCAAAATACACCCCCCAATGAATTTACAAAGGGAAGCGTGCATTTTTACCCCGGGTTATCACAAAAATTTTCTGGGAAAGGTTGTGAAAAAAAAAAATTACAAATTTTTTCCCCAAAATACACTATTTTTCTCACATTTTTCTTTTCACAAAAAAATAGGGAAAAAAAAATGTCCCCCAAAACCTTTGCCCAATTTCCTCTGAGTAAGGGAGTACTCCATTTTGGTCATAAAATTAAAGGACAGGGTTTAAAACTTTGAAGTGAAGGAGCGTATTTCCTTTGGCAGACAAAAAACAGATTGGTGGAGGCCCCCCAAATGAATTTTGGGAAGACCCCCAAATTCAAAAAAAGGAAAAAAAAACTAAATTGACCCCATTTTGGAAATTACACCCCTCAATGAAATTATCCTGGGGGATTAGCGTGCATTTTTGAACCCAAAGGCTTTTTCACGAAATTTCTGGAAAGGGTTTGTGAAAATGAAAAATTTAAATTTTTCCAGAAAATTGCACATTATTTCACCATTTTTATTTTTACAAAAAAAAGGGGGAAAAAAAGCACCTCAAACCTGTTGCCTTTTTTTTCTGAGTAAGGCAATACCCCTATGTGGTCTAAAATATAAACGGAGTAATGGTGAGTATTAGAAGGGAAGGAGCCAATTGGCTTTGGGAGTGCAAAAAAAGCTGGTTGGCTGGAGGCGCCATTTTTGCATTTGTAAGCCTCCAATTCCCGAACAGAGAAAAAGACCCAAAGTGATCCCCTTTTTTGAAACTACACCCCCCAATGAATTAATCTGGGTAAGTGTGTATTTTGAGCACAAAGGCTTTTCACAGAAATTTCTGGAATCAGGTTGTGAAAATTAAAACTTAAATTTTTTTCCAGAAAATTTCAATTTTAAACTCAAATTTTTCATCTTCACAAAAAAACAGAGAAAAGGCACCCCAAAACCAGGTGCCCAGTTTCTTCTCAGTAAGGAAATATGCCATATGTGGTCATAAAATATAAACGGGGCACGTGGTGGGTCTTGGAAGGGAAGGAGCGCTATTTGGTTTTGGGAGTGCAAAATAAGTTGGATTGGCTGGAGGCCCTTGTTTCATTAGTAGAGCCCCCCCCCAAGTTCCAGAAAAAACGGAAAAAAACCCCCCAAAATGACCCCGTTTTAGAACTACACCCCCTTAATGAATTCATTGGGAGTATAGCGGTTTTGACCCCCCAAGGCTTTTTACAGAAATTTCTCGAAAAACATTGTGAAAATAAATATTTACAATTTTTTCCGAAAATTGCATTTCATCTAAATTTTTCATTTTTTACAAAAAAAGGGGGAGAAAAACCACCTCCCCAAAAATAGTTGCCCAATTTCTTCTGGTAAGGCAATGTGGTCAAAGTATATAAAAAGGGGCCGTGGGAGTTTAGAAGGGGAAGGGGCGCTATTTGGTTTTTGGGAAAGCAAAAAAAACTGGATTGGCTGGAGGCCCCCTGTTGCATCGGATAGCCCCCCCAATTTTCCAAAACAGGAAAAAAAAAACAAAAATTGACCCCCATTTTAGAAACTCACCCCCCAATGAATTTATCTAAAGGTATAGGTGCTTTTTTAGCCCACAGGCTTTTCACAGAAATTTCTGGAATCAGGTTGTGAAAATGAAAAATTTAAATTTTCCAGAAAATTGCACTATTATTCTCACATTTTACATTTTCACAAAAAAGGAGGAAAAAAAGCACCTCAAAACCTGTTGCCTATGGGGCACGTGGTGAGTCTTAGAAGGGAAGGAGCGCTTTTTGGCATTGGGAGTGCGAAATAAGATGGATTGGCTGGTGCCCCTCATGTTGCATTAGTAGAGCCCCCTAAACCAGAAAAGAGGAAAAACCCCAAATTTGACCACATTTTGGAAACTACACCCCGCAATGAATTCATCCATGGGTATAGCGTGCATTTTGGCCACACAGGCTTTTCACAGAAATTTCTGGAATCACATTGAGAAAATGAAAAATGACAATTTTTCCAGGAAATTGCAATATTAATCTCAATTTTTCATTTTCACAAAAAAAGGCGAAGGAAAAAAGCACCTCAAAATCTGGTGCCCAATTTCTTCTGAGTAAGGCAATACTCCATATTTGGTCATAAAATATAAGCAGGGCACGTCTTAGAAGGGAAGGAGGGCTATTTGGCTTTGGGAGTGCAAAATAAGCTGGATTGGCTGCCGGCCCTTATGTTGTATTACTACAGTCCCCCAAGTTCCAGAACAAAAAAAAAACCCCAAAAGTGACCACATTTTTGAAACTACACCCCTCAATGAATTTATCAAAGGTTATAGCGTGCATTGTTATAGCGTGAAAATGCAAAATTTACATTTTTCCAGAAAATTGCACTATTATTCTCACATTTTTCATTTTCACAAAAAAAGAGGAGAAAAGCACCCCAAAACCTGTTGCCCAATTTCATCTGCATAAGGCAATACTCCATATGTGGTCATAAAATATATACAGGACACGTGTTGAATCTTGGAAGGGAAGCAGAGCTATTTGGATTTGGGAGTGCAAAATAAGTTGGATTGGCTGGAGGCCCTCAAGTTGCATCGGTATAGCCCCCCAAGTTCCAAAACAGAGATGGGGTATTACTACTAGAGATGGGCGAATTTCTCAAAAATTCGATTCGGTCACTTCGCCGAATTTTCCGACAAAAATAAATTAGGTCCGAATTACTTCGGGACAAATCGCGTTAAAAATCAGCTATTTCCAGGCTGCACAGAGCCTACAGGTGCTGTAGAACGTTGTGCCATGCTTAAATATGCAGAGGGAGCTTGTTTGGTCTTCGTACAATGTTGTGTTTTAGTATGAAACGCAGATGAATGCAGCCGCTCTTAGAATCGCTTAACTATAAAATACCCTGGGCACTTAATAGGGCAAAACTGACCAAAAAACTGAAGCGGGAATGAAGACTGAAAAAGTCATGCCAGCGAAAGCTGGAAAAAAACAAGCTTAGAGCTCAGGTGGCAACATTAGTGACAGAGTGTGGAGGTGACGGCGGCAGCCACAGCAGGATGAGGTCAGGCAGTGGCACAATGACATTCTGGAGGTGGCAAAACAGGAGGAAGCCACAGAATGGCACAATAACTGAGAGCGGAGGTAACGGTGGCAGCAGCATGAGGTCAGGCAGTGTCACAATGACATTCTGGAGGTGGCAGAACAGGAGGAAGCCACCGAAGGGCACAATGACTGAGAGCGGAGGTCACGGCGGCAGCAGCATGAGGTCAGGCAGTGGCACAATGACATTCTGGATGGGGGCAAAAAAGGAGGAAGCCACAGAATGGCCCAAGGACTGAGAGGGGAGGTCACGGCGGCAGCAGCATGAGGTCAGGCAGTGGCACAATGACACAGTGTGGAGGACACGGCGCGCCACAGCAGCAGAAATGAGTCAGAAAGTGGCACAATGATTTCTGGAGGTGGCAAAACAGTATTAGGCCCACAGAGTGGCACAATCACACAGTGTAGGGGTCAAAACCCAGCAGCAGTACGAGGTCAGGCAGTGACACAATCCCATTCTGGAGGTGGCAAAACAGTATTAGGCCACAGTGTGGCACAATGACACAGTGTGGAGGGAGGGCAGGAGTCACAGCAGCAGCATGAGGTCAGAGTAGGGGCACAATGACATTCTGGGGGTGGCAAAACAGGAGGAAGCCACAGAGTGGCACATTTTACTGAGAGCGGAGGTCAGGGGCGGCAGCAGCATGAGGTCAGGCAGTGGCACAATGACACAGTGTGGAGGACATGGCAGCAGCCACAGCAGCAGATGAGGTCAGAAAGTGGCAAAATTTAAACAGAGTGTTGAGGTGGGTGGCAAAAACCAGTCCCTGTAAAGATGGTGGTAGGCAGATGGAGAAACTGGCAGCAGATGTGTGGCATCAGGCGGGTGGCGGCATCAGAATAGTGACTGAGGCAGGTAGTTTGAACCCAGACTGACGCCTTAGTCATTGGTGTGTGGAAATCCTGGCCGATCCACGCCTGATTCATCTTGACAAAGGTCAGTCGTTCCACATTTCCCGTGGACAAGCGGTTCTCCTTGGGGTAACGATGGCCCCTGCCACACTGAACACCGCTCTAAAAAAGCCACACTACTGGCCGGGCCCAGGACGGGCTTCTCCACTGCAACCTCGGCAAGTTGCGGCCACAAATCCAGTTTGGCTGCCCAGTAGTCCAGCGGATCTTCTAACTGAGGTGGCAGAGTGCTGCCCAAATTTAGGCCACAACCTGTTGGTTCAGGGACTGCTCCAGGCCCTGCTGCTGCTGGGGGACGCCCCCTTCCACTAGGCGGGTGAAGGAAGCTGCTCATCAGTGACTCCAGACTTAGGTTACTACTGATGGAGCTGGTACTGCTCCTACCCCCCCACCTTCTCCCAGCAGCTGCGGCAGTAGTACTTTTGAGCGCAGGGAACCCCCAGTCAGACCTGTCAGAGGAGGGACGATGCCGCACATAGCAGCGGCCAACTGATTACGGAGGATTTCCCTATAGTATTTTAGTTTGTCTTCCCTCTCAATAGCTGGGAAAAAGGCCCCCATTTTGGACCAGAAAGCGAGGGTCTTTATAGGGTGGAGAGCCAAAAGTCATCCCTGCCGGAGGGCTGACTATTCGGCCTGTCACTAGCCAGGCAAATAAGCATGCTGCAGGCCATCTGCACAAGTGACTTGAGGGGCTCCCTGCCTCCATTTCCACTGTATACTGCCAGGGGTGTTTTGGGGGTCATCTGCCTCGTCTTCCTCATCTCCATCCACCCCTCCAGCTGCTCCTTTTTCCTCCTCTCTTGTCACCTGGGTAGAAAATCCATCATTTCACCAGACAATGCTTCTGCTCCAATGTCCTCCTCCTCCTCCTCCATTTCAGTCCCCACCGGACTCATGTGGCCACACGATGTAGTCCGCCACGTCTCCAGTCCCCGGGCCAGAAAAGATTTTCAGCATCTGTTCCAGGACATGAAGCAGTGGAATTATGTTATTCATCCCTTTAGTCCTGGCGACTTACAAATAACGTTGCCTCCTCGAATGGCCTCAACAAACGGCAGGTGTCACGCATGAGCTGCCACTGGCTGACATCAAATTTTACACGGGGGAGTACTTCTGTCTGCCTGGATCATTCAAAAATCTTTTAATAGCCTCTCTGTTCATAACAGTGGGTCCAACATGTGCAGGCCCGGAATTCCAGCGGGTGAAACATCGCATATCAGAGTGTGTTGGGGAGGCCGTTCTGCCTGCAACTCGAGGAGGTGTTTCCTGGCTTTGTACGAATGGATGAAGTGCATGCACAATTTCCTGGCCATTTTCAGAATGTTCTGAAGATCGGGGGAAGACTTCAGGAACCTTTTCACAACCAGATTGAACACGTGCGCCATGCAGGGCGCATGGACCATCCCTCCTCGGTGCAGCGCGGACACCATGTTCCTCCCCTTGTCCGTCACCATGGTTCCGATTTGCAGTTGGCGCGGAGAAAGCCACACATCGATTTCTTGCTGCATGACGCGGAGCAGTTCCTCCCCTGTGTGACTTCGTCGCCGAGGGAAGCCAGGTGTAAAACTGCGTGACACAGCTGTGCCCTACACATGTGTATGATGGAGCAGTACTTGTGGAGGCTGAGATGGTGGTGGTAGTGGAGGAGGAGGAGGCGGACATTGGCCGCAGGTGCAGCAGTTTGACAACGTGGGGAGAAAGCGGCGTCTCCCCGTCCAAGTTGTTGGTGGCCTGGGCAGAAGCACATTCCCCAGTGGGCCGTTAAAGGACATGTACTGGCCCTGGACCGTAGTTACAGCTCCCGACGTCCACGCTGCCGTGCACCTTGGAACAAACCGATAAGCTCAAGGGCTGACCCACCTTTTGTTTCTACATATTTATAAGTGCTGGTAACTGCCTTTTGGGAAAAAAAATTACGGCTTGGAACTCTCCATCTTGGCTCGGCACAAAGCCATTACTTCTCTGAATGGTGCAGAGTCCACCATTTGGAAAGGGAGGGACTGCAATACCAACAACTTGGACAAAGCACGGTCAGCTGCTGCACCTTAGGATGGTTGGACGCATACTGTTGTCTCTTTGGGAAACGCCTCGCTGAAAACGACTGCTGGCGCCATGAGTAGCGAGGAGCAGGAGCATCTGGACCGGGAGTGATTGTCAAAGAGAACAGCTCCCTTCTGCGAGGTGGTGGAGCCTTGACTGGCTGCCAATGGCATGCATGCCACTGGGCGCTTGCTGCTGTTGCTGCGGCGGCAGGATGGACCAAACCACTCTGAGCCACGTTTCTCCCAGGCCACCGGAATGTGACGCTGCATGTGTTACGCAGGGCCCTGGTGCCAACGTTAGCTCCCTGGCCACGGTTTTACTTTATGCCCACAGATTCTACATTACCCATATTCGGCTCCTCCGGTGTCTTAGCAAAGAACTGCCACACCGCCGAGTATCGGATTTTACCGCCAAAGCTCCGCACTGAGTGAATACTGCCGCCGCTGCCTCGCTGAGCCCCTGTGCCGCTACTTTCTTGGACCTGTGAAGCGGGTTTTTTACCCCGTGGCCCCGTATCCTGCTGACTCACGGCCACACGACCCACTTGCTGGCTGCGCTGTTGCCTGACGCGCAAGCTGACGCCCTCTTCTCCTGACGATGATGAAGCCCTTGCCTCACCCGGCTCCCAAGTGTGGTCGGCTACATCATCATCTATTTGTGTTATAGTCACTGCTGTCCTCATCACCGGTCTTGGTATGCCGAGGCTGACCTCTCACAACATGACCTCCAATGCCACTCCAATCTATACTTTGCCGCCTACTGCAAGAAGCAGGGGGTTTTTGGCCCCATTTCTTCGCTGCCAAGTAGCTGCTGACTGCCCTCCTCAAATTGTTCATCTCGCTATATAGTGGGGCCGAGCCCAGACCACATAGTAGATCTCTGGGTGAGGGAACCGGATGGGGCAGAGGTGGGCTGAGGACAGGTGAGGGCCGCTGACCCGCTCCCGGCCATGCCAAATAAGGGTTGTGTCTGAGGTTCCCCCCGACTCTTGGCTGGGGTTGTCAGATTTTCATCTGGGAGGAAGAAAGGGTGAACCTAGTCAACCAATCAAGAACCCTTGGGTTGCTGAACAACACACGGCCGCTAGATGACAGCGGCAGTTGTGGCCTCACCCAGTGACCCCTGCTGCGACTTCCCCTTGCTGTTTCTGCGGCCTGGGGCCCGTTCCAGGAATGTTTGGCCACTGCCACTCGCAGGTACAGAGCCTGCCACCTCTCTGTCTGACATACTGTTTGTTCTAAAAAGTACAGACACCGTTTGATGATGATATCTGTATATGATTTAAAAATACACCCTGTTTTTGACTCCAAATGAACCCAGTAACAAGCTTGGGTAACCCCTTGGATATAAATTGCGCTCTCCCAAATGGCCAGGAAAAATTTACTTGTATGTGTCGTTTAAAAACACTGTGTGTTTTACTAAACGTAAAAAACACAAATAGGCTTAATTAACCTTCGGGCATGAATTAGGCTACAGGAAAAAAAAGTATATATTTTGGCTTGAAAAAGACGGTTTATATTTGTCAGCACACCAGCAAAACAACGCTTAATTAACCCCTGGATGTAAATTGCGCCAAAGAATTGAGCCGCACAAACTACACTCGAGATCCAATTGCGTGGGTTCTACGCCACACAACAAGAGATACAGTTGTAATTAACTTTGCTTGTGAATTAGGCTACAGAAAAATGTATATATTTTGGCGTTGAAAAAGACGGTTTTTTTTGTCAGCACACCAGCAAAAAACGCTTAATTAACCCCGGATGTAAAAATTTCGCCAAAGAATTGAGCCCCACAAACTAGTAGCTTTTGTAGCGTGTTACAATTGCGTGTTTTCTACGCCACACAACAAGAGATACAGTTGTAATTAAAACGTGCTTGTGAATTAGGCTACAGGAAAAATGTATATATTTTGGCGTTGAAAAAGACGGTTTATTTTTGTCAGCACAACCAGCAAAACAACGCTTAATTATCCCCTTGGGATGTAAATTGCACCCAAAGAATTGAGCCGCACAAATAGTTAGCTTTGTAGCGTGTTACAATTGCGTGTTTTCTACGACACACAACAAGAGATACAGTTGTAATTAACCTTTTCTTGTGAATTAGGCTACAGGAAAAAATTTTTATATTTTGGCGTTGAAAAAGACGGTTTATTTTTGTCAGCACACCAGCAAAACAACGCTTAATTAACCCCTGGATGTAAATTGCGCAATAAAATTGAGCAGCCAAAAATGAAGTGGTATTTGTATTGTAAAAACGCTGTTTCTTTAAATGAATACAACAGGAACTGGCTTAGATCCCACTTGGATATTGAATGTATATGCAGCTGCAGTGGACGCACACTGGATTTCAGATCCAATACCCCAAAAAATTAGAAATAGAACATTAAGAGAATGTCTCAGAGACAAGCTGAGACACCCCACAGAATTGCATATAAAAAATCAATTCTTCAGTAAGAACTATCAGCCGCGGCAGCACCTTCCCTGATCAGTACAGTGAGAGTGGTATGAGCTCCCAGCGTCGTGCCCGGACTTATAGTGCGGTGACGTCACAGAATCCCGCCGGTCTCTGATTGGCTTCACCTCTGCACATGTCATGCAGGCTATGCCCTTCTTCCTCCCAAAGTGCTTTGCCCCATGTAGCGCCATGTGCTCGCAGCCATTTTATCAATCAAAAGCACACTTCGTTCACCCGAAGTACCCCAAAGTTCGACTTTTTTCCGAACCGAAGTTTTCCTGAATTCCACTTCGTTAGAATCAATTCGCCCATCTCTATTTGTATTACTACAGTCCCCCAAGTTCCAGAACAAAAAAAAAATCCAAAAAGTAACCCCATTTTACAAACTACACCCCTCAATGAATTCATCAAAGGGTATAGCGTGCATTTTTACCCAACAGGCTTATCACACAAATTTCTGGAATCAGGTTGTGAAAATGAAAAATTACAATTTTTCCAAAAAATATCACTATTATTCTCACATTTTTCATTTTCACAAAAAAAAATAGGAGAAAAAAATGTCCTTTAAAACCTGTTGCCCAATTTCCTCTGAGTAAGGCAATACCCCATATGTGGTCATAAAATATATACGGGGCACGTGGTGAGTCTTAGAAGGGAAGGAGCGCTTTTTGGCATTGGGAATGCGAAATAAGCTGGATTGGCTGGTGCCCCTCATGTTGCATTAGTAGAGCCCCCTAAGCCAGAACAGAGGAAAAACCCCAAATTTGACCACATTTTGGAAACTAAACCCCTCAATGAATTCATCCATGGGTATAGCGTGCATTTTGACCACAAAGGCTTTTCACATAAATTTCTGGAATCGGGTTGTTAAAATGAAAAATTAAAATTTTTCCAGAGAATTGCACTATTATTCTCAAATTTTTCATTTTCACAAAAAAGGAAGAAAAAAAACCCCAAAACCTGTTGCTCAATTTCTTCTGAAAGGCATACCCCAAAGTGGTCGAAATATAAACGGGCAGGTTTTTAAAAAGGGAAGGAGCGCTATTTGGTTTTGGGAGGGGTTTTA